>JAADVL010000479.1:0-24571 GCA_023334995.1 Pythium sukuiense
ACACAAACACTGAACCTGTAGGAGCCCATCGGTATACATGGAGAGCGTGCGAGTCCCGAGTAGCAATCCTATTTCGATCCTCGTCCAGTCCACGCAACAATCGACTCATCAAGATAGTGGTGCAGTCGCAGACTGCTCTCAGTTGATGACCGACTGCACAGTAGATACCCGAAATGAGACCCACCGTCGAGAGGAATGTCAGGAAGGGACCCGTTTCGCGCGGGTTCACGAAGAAACAGGGACTGTCAGCCATCCTTGTCTGTGGCATCTCGATGTATATCAGCCTGTCACGGCTCAAACAGTGGCGTGCTGCAGCGATGCGAATCGAGGCGTTTGCCAAGGCCGCTCATGATTCATGATCACATCAACAAAATGACACGGACTACCGTTCTGTACTTGAGCGATGCCAGGGCCGGTCCGTTGGGCGTGGAATGATTGTGAGTGGAAGCATCCAAAAGGCTCGTGTCCAGTTCCTCTCTTCAGGAAAAATCGAGCAACCAGTCTTAGCCCCCCATCCCCTGTGGGAGGGCGATCGTCTTTACAATTGAACCACCATCCTTCTGCAACCACGTCCCTGACTCATGGCAGTTTCAAAGGTCATTGCTTGCGTCATGGCGTGTGGCTTGCCGCGAGAGCGACGCCATGATGTTGCGTCGGCAATCTCCTGCTGACCAACCTCTGAGGTTTGCGCGCTCCATGCTTGTCGCAGTGGCTCCTCTCTGTGGTGTATTAGCTGCCCAGGCACAGTAGCTGCACCCTTTCAAGATCCAATGATCTTCAACCAGATGCACGTGTTCGCACCCCTTTCTCACGTGACGCTCCGCTCTGCTTGAGGCGAGCGTGGGCGTCATGACTGCGACGTCATCGTTCACGTGGTCGACGACGACCACTTGGTCGTGAATGTCCTTCTTCCTGCTGCGTTCTCTGGCTGTTTCCAGACACTCGAGAAATTGCGCTCTAGCACCCACACTTGCACACGCACGCCCAACGCCCAAGGCCACGCCACGAGCGCACCGCGCCACCATGCCAGCGCAAGCCACCACACAAGCCACCACACAAGCCACCACTCCCATCGACGACGCAAGCGGAAGCGCCTTCACCAAGAAGGCCGACCGAGCCTTGGCGCTGACGAAAGAACGCCTCGCGCGACTGCGGGAGCGTTTTCTAGCAGCCGGCGTCGGCTTTGAGGATCGCGTCCGCGATCTCGACGTCGTGGCGCTCGACCTCGAGCAGCTCAAGGCGCGTCTACTGGCCAAGGGCTCGTTGTATCGGTTCACACACGTCGCGCAGGAGGAAGCCCAACTGCAGAGCCTCACGAAGCGCATCGACGCGATCGTGGAGGCGTGATGTAATGGCCTTGCGGTGCCGTGGCCTCCAGTTGTATCGCTTTGATCATACCCGTACCCGTAGCACCCTGTATAGTAGCTGCTGCATTTCGAATCCACCCACCTTTTTGTGCTTTTTATCGCGCTGCCATGGCTAGTGAAGACGATGGGCGTTGAGAAGCTCCGTGCAACGACGGACACGTCGCGAGTATTCTTCCCGGTACTGGTGCTGCCATGGGATCATAGCGCCTTACCCGCCTTGCCCAGTTGACCACTCTGCCCTGTGTGAGGCGCTTCCTCATCCCCGTCAGTCACGCGGCGCTCAACCCACCACTGCGACAGAGAGCACACGGCCAACACGCAATATACTACCTATTATCAACCCACTTTGCTTCATCCCTCCCTGCTCATTCGCATTCCACGCTCTATCCGAGCATCACGGGGACGCCGTCGAGTCGCTGCTCGTAGTGTCGGAGTCTTCATCTTCGTCTTCCTTTGCGTTTCCACTGCCTACGACACCCTTGAGCTGCAGAAACAGGTCGTCAATCCGACCAGTGAACGCTGCAATCGCCCTCTGGTCGTCTTCGGTCGTGATCTTCCTCGTCACACGCGCTATGAGGCGGCTCTTTCTCTCGTAGGCAGCCGCAAACGCGATGAATTCGAACAGCAGCGTCTCGTAGGCGTCCACCCACTGCTGCGTGACGCGCTTGCTCTGCAAGGCCTTCTCTGCTCGCTCGTGAAGCGCATGGAGTCGCTTGCAGATACCACGCATTCGCTGGTGCTTCTTGTCCGTCCAGCTCGTCACGCCGCCGATCGCGAGCCGAGGAATGATGCCGACGAACGGCACGACGGCGTCGATCCCTGCACAGACGGCCTCGAACGTCACGTGGGTTGCGCCGAGTGGCTGGTGACTGAGACTCGAGTGCAGAACGGAGAAACTCGGCTGAGCCGGCAGCGACTGCATGGAGAAGAATGCCTTCGTGGGTGTCGGGTGTCGTGTCCACAGGGCGATTTGGATAATGGCGACTCAACAGACTCGCATGTTGAGCTTCCCACGAGATCCATTCGCCAACAGCCTGCCAGGAACGAAGAGAGGGAGAGGAGACCGAGAGTCGCGGAGGGTGAGAATGGAACAGGCTCCTCTAGTGAGGAGCCCAGGCGGTTACCGTCAGAAGGAACTGTCAGCTCGGACCTTTGATCATATAAGACGCTCATTTTGATAGATTACAGCTCGCCAGTATCCACGTTTGGTGGTTGGGATGTGGCATTGGCATCCGCATTCCGGCGAAGGGCGTCACAAGATGCCAGGGTTTGTTAAATCAGTATCCAAGGCCGATATCTATGTATTAGTGACTCCAGTACACTGAATTAGGAAGACCCGCTATCAACCATAAAGCGCGATCGGAAGAGAGCATCCTCCCATTGAATCCAGAGGCCGCCTGATGCAGTGGGCCAGATCCGGAAGTCTCAGCTGATGTCGAAGTGTGAATCGCAACGGTGGAAGCATCCCCCCACCATCCTCATCCACTCGTGCGGTAGGAGATTGTTCGATCTTCTCCTCTCGGCTTTGGACGAAGATTGGCTCGCGTTGCCACACATAGACTTCTTTCTCATGGCCTGAGTGGCAATCGGCAACCACAAAAGAACTGCAGGAGATCGCCAACCTCACTAACTCCACGGACGATTTTGAGTTTCTTGCAAGCATCTCTCTCCTACAGAAAACAACAGACACGGCCGCCATCGATGTGATATTCCCGACGATTGCTTCACATTAACGCCATTGATAGTAGTGGATGATGCACTCAAAGCCCCCAAATGCAATGTCTGCCCGCTTCCTCTGGACCATACAACGTATCAGTCAGTCGAGTCCGCCGTGGAGTCCGAGTCGCGAGCCTCGCTGTCGTCGCCGTGAGCGTCAGCTTTGCGACCGAAGAGCAAAGCGAGGAACAGATCGTCGATGCGATTCGTGAGCGCTGCGACTGCGTGGAGATCGTCGTCGTCGTAGCCCAACTGACTCCATACGCGAGTCATAAAGCCGAGCTTTTGACCAGCAGCTCCAGCGGCGAATCGCTGGAAATCACTTTGCAGCGTTGCAAAGCGGCGGCACCACTCGTGCGTGACGACCTCGCCAGTGGCCAGCGTGGCCAGCGCCTTGGCGTGGAGCCCGTGGATCCGCGCGCACATCATGCGAGTCTTCGCGTACGCTTTGGTGGCTGGCCAATGATCAATGGATTCGATAGTCAAGTGAGGTTGTTGCGTCGTGGAGAGCCTTCTGTCCTGGGTTGCGGCATGAGCCTTGGAAGAGTGGGGTGTCGTGGAGGTCTTTGGCATCGTGCTGGGAGTCGTGGAAACCCAAGGGGAACTTGAGCGTGTGAGGGAGAAATCGTCAGTGTGATGCAGGGTAGGCATGGTAATTAGCCAAGCAAGCTCACGGCGGCGACGGTGATGCCACGGAGAGGAGCGCATCATCGTCGTTACTTGTGGGAAGTGCGCGTCGATTGGGAAGCCAATAATGCATGGTGTCAGCCGACGCAGCGGTGAGAAACAAACCTCACGGGTACTGTTGTGAAAGGGCGGATGGGCCCTGAGCTCGCGGCTCGTCTGCCATGACGAGGCAGAGAGAAGGCATGGCATCCATCACACGACTTGGGCGATAGCATTCACGTGCGACCTGTGTCACTATCGTTAGCCACACTAGGCCATTTGCGCAGGGCAAGCGTGGCCCGTGGGTCAAAGACTGTGGATTCACGTGGGAGTATTCCTGGCTCTAGGTTCCAATGCAACACCAAGAATGAGCCAGTTCAATGGCGTCGCTGATCGTGTGTTGCAGAAGAACACACCGTCCTGGGTCCGGCTCCCTTGGTACTGGCAGTGCTAGAACTCCTCATGCTTGGGGGGCGCACCCTGACGCACGCACGCAACTGTACTGTACATATCGGGAGAAGTTCTCCCAGCCAGACTTGGTGACGTTGAGTCCAACGGCTCGGCAAGTGATTCTCTTCCACTTGCGGGAGTACTGTGGGGGTGAATGCAAGCGACGCTTGCATGTCACTCAATCTCCCATCGTTGAAGTTGCAACGTAACGACATGTTGAAGTTCCATCGTAACCTCAGAACCTGCTGAACTTCATACCTCGGATTGGTGTACGTCAGACTGAACGTGAGTGGCGACCGTGACTAGCGACAGCGACTGGCGCCACTCCGACCAGTTCTCGTGAAGATTCCTCCTCATTCTTCTTCGTGGCCGTCGTGAAATGCTCGCGAACGAGCCTTGCGACTGCAATCATTTATACGACTGAGGATGGGCGCTGGTAGCGCTCCTGATTGGAGAGCTATGCTTCTCAACTGGCGCCAGCGTCTCAGCCAAACGGCCAATCACGGACGGCTCTAGCGAAACTGGCCTCTCAATTCTCTCCTCGGTGTCACGCTACTGGCCGTGGAGCTAACATATCTGTCACACTACAATATTCCCTGTCAAACGCAGCCAAACGCAGCCTCTTCCACGACGACTCAAGATACAATGCAAGTCCCAACGACCGACGACTTCCTCGCAACGGCAGACACCAACGCATTCGGCCGATGGGTCCTCAAGAAGCTCAACACGGAGCTGCAGCTCGTCACCCTTCGGCTCACCGGTCTTCGTGAGCGATTCGCCAGCGCCAGTCCAGGCTTCGACGCGCAAGTGTATCAGTTGGACGCAGTGGCGTTGCGGCTCCACACACTCAAGGCGCGAGTGGTGCCCATGGGAGCGATGGCACGGTACGGGAACCGCGAGGTCGAAGAGCGTGAAGTCGTGGCTATTGGAGAGCAAATCGATCGAGTTGTCCAGGGCTAGCACCTTAGGTAGCTGTGTTCGATTACAGTAACCAATACTCCTTACCAATGCGTCGAGCACCACGGAGCTGGTGACTCGACGCCGTCTCCTTTTGTGTCCTCATATCCACTCGCGCATTCTCTGGGTGGAGAGGCTCATGCTGTGAGTTGGGGGACTGGGGATCACGTCGGACTTCGTATTCTGGGGACCAGTGCCTAAAGGCCGTCGGCAACTCGACCGCTATCAGTTCTTCGCTATCCACGAGCGGCCTTTTAGAGCAGTCGAACTGTATCTTCGAGCAGCAGCAGTGTACTTGCATGTACATTCGAGATCGTTGGTTTCAAAACCTTGAGCGCGTCAACTCCAGCCAAACACAGACAAACAGTGTTGACATCAAGGATTCCGTCGACGGCGCGTGCCATCAGACAAAGTGAAGAGGGTGGGGACACTGTTCCTGAGCTTCGGAAGGTCGTGCGGGATCGAATGACGGTTGGAAGCGGAGAGAATCCACCAAGAGCAGGTTCTCCAGCACGTTTCTAACTCAAAGTCGAGGGCATCGAGTACCCGTGTGTTCTTGTTGGCTGAATGTTTGGCGAGTGCTTGAGCTGTGAGACTTCCCTTCCGTCGATCGAATATTCCGCATACGATTCGATTCCCACCCTGTACAATACAGTAGCACGTTGTGAATGACGCGCTCCCGCCACCGGACCCTTGGTCCTGCTGATGACGAATCTACCCAATGTATTTGTATGGAAACGCGGAATCTTTCGTGAAACGTGGTTGCTGGAAGGAGTGTTCCACCACTCGACCTGTGCAGTCGAAGCGTGCTCTCCATTCGACGAGCCACGCATTCGCAGCCGTAGGTTTTGCTTGCGGAAGTGGGCGTTACGCGTGTCTCCAACTAAGGCAAAGTACTTTGAAGTACAGTACAGTGGTCGTGTTTATTGACGTCGGGCTGTTCGCCCTCTCTGTGTAACGGTATCAGGCTGAAACCGGCCATCGGCTATGCTGCCGCGGCCATCTCCGAAGAGCTACGGCATATTTGGGCTCGGGAACATCACAAGCCGCCACTTCTTCACGCGGTTGGATCGCTAACATCGACAGTACCGCTCGCCACATGCGAGATTGGCAGTACAAAAGTCGAGTCTGGTGCCATTCCCGTAACTGTACCTACAGCCTTCTTGCCATCAGGAGGAGAGTGGGGGAAAGTGATCCCCATCCCTTACTCGTGCAGTATTGCACTGATCTGGACTGATGTATAACCCCCAGAACTCATGTGGATGGAGTGTGCACATGGAAGAAACGCGAGGCTGCCTTTGATGATCGACATTTCCCATCCCTTTCTTGCCTGGCTGTTCGAGTCGAGCACTGCTGATCTCCAGGAGAGGTGGTCAAGAGAGCGGGTACGGTATTGGAATTGTTAAGCCGCCAGTATGGATCGGATCAGCTCTTGTGTTGGTCTCTGGTCGTGGCAAATTTCAAGTGTCAAGAGGTTTCTCGCAAGGGCGTCGGCGCAGCGACAGAAGCGCTCAAGGCACGAGTACAGCCCAAGGGAACGCTCGCACGCCTCAGAAACCGCAGCTATGAGGAAGCCAGATACAAGCTACGGCAAAGACAATGCTCTCGGTAAGTCGCCGCGCCATCATCAGTCTCTACTAGTGAGCCGTACCAGCAACAAACCATCTATTGCGTGCTTTCCTTTCTCCTTTCCACCCCGCAAAGGTGGAGTTGTTGGCCTGCGTGGTGAGGTTGATGGAGTTGAAAGGGCAACGTTGAAGTTGGAGGGGCAGTTTGATTCTCAATATTCTAGAATTGATGATTCCCGAAACAATCACTCCTTGTTGAAGCCTCCGCAAGTCTCTTGTCTACTGTATGGTCACAGAATGACTGACGCAGTGAATCCGAAATTTTCCATTGACGGCGTCGTTTGATCGTCGGGCTCTTCCTGGCGCCAGTGGCCAGTGCCACGGAACATCGAACGTCGAATGACGACCGACTGCTGTCTCAGGCCGAGACGCACGCCACGAGCGGTTGGGGTTTTGGTGTGTGGGCGTTTTCTAGCGGTTGCGGCACAGGCAGCGTCGCGTGGGCTGGGATCTCTGCGTGGCGACAGTCGTGCGCCCGTAGCTTGGCCGGCATTGGCTCAGAACTGTGGGCTGGTGGTCGGTGCCAATGCCATGTGGCCGCCGTGCGCTTCGTCCCATTCTATCTGGAAGCTGATGGTTGGTGGGGATACGAATGGATGGTGGGCAGATTTTCTTTCGAGATTTCGAGATCCAGGCAGCTGACCTAGCGAGCTATGTGATCTATGCGTGGCTTAACTGTGTGCAGGTGCTGGATGTAGCGCCCCTTTCCCACCTACGCCATCGCTGGCATGCACATATGTCACTGTGGACGCGGAGGGGTAGGAGTGGGCGTGGTTCGCAGTGTCTGAGCCTTGTTCTTCTTCCACCCTGGTTCCGTTTTCGTTGTCCTGCTTCACATTCACCAACTTCCTGCTGATACGCCACGTCCACCACACGCTCCAAGCCACCATGCAGGCTCCTGCTCCAGCCCAGGCCGCCCACGCTGCCAACGCCAACCCCATCACGCGCTTCGTTCAGCAGGGGCCCAACCGGGCGATCGGGCTGGTTGGTGAACGCATGCAGGGTCTACGTGAGCGCTTCGTGGCTGCCGGCGCCGCCTTTGAGACCAGCGTGCGCAACCTGGACGAGATGGCGCAACGTTTGGATGTACTGAGGGCCCGTGTGGCGCCGATGGGTCTGCGAGCGCGCATGTTCAACAGCGGCTACGAGGAGACGGAGCTCAGGGCCATCACGGAGCGCATCGATCAGATTGTCCAGGAGTAGACGATACCCCGCTCCGCTCGAGTCTACCGCCCATCGCCCTTCGCCCCCGCCCACGTTTCGTGTCCTCGTCGCCAGCTTCGCCAGCTCTGCCTCCTTTTGACCACCCGTACTTGTAGCATCCCGTATATCAGCCGAATTGATTATGTTTTGACCGCTTTCCATCAACTCTTGGTGCCGTCTTGCGTCGCTTCGATTTTTCAGCTCATGTCCTGTGCACCATCTTGGTATCGACTGTAGGGCAAGTTGAGCGTGGCGGCGAGCTGTAGTGAACACCCGCGCTACGAAGGACTCGTCAACCGGCATCCGTATCGAGCCACCTCGCGTATCATAACCCGTCCCATAGAGGAGACAGACGCTACAGCAAGAAGAAAGAAATGGTGATTCCGTTATATGCAAAAAAAACAACGACTTACTCTGCAGCCAGCAACCAGCTTGGCTGTGCGCATCTACATCTCGCCCCAGTCGGCTTCGTCCTCGTCGTCAAACTGGAGAGCGTCTTCGTTCTCCAGCTCAAAGTCCAGCAGCGAGCTCGCCGTCGTCGCAGTCGTCGTTGTCGTCGTCGTCGTGTGTGTAGTGGCTCCGACGGACGTGGATGACAGGCTAAAGCTTGATGACGAACTCGAACTCAGTGGTGCGGACAGCGACGCGGCAGCAGCAGCCGCCAGACGTCTGGCTTCTTCTTGCGCTGCCGCAACTTCCTGCTCAGCCTTAATCTTGGCTTCGTACTCAGCCTGGGCACGAGCGTGCGCCTCCGCCTCCGCCCGTTGCCGGGCTTCCTGTTCCGCACTTGCTCTCGCCTCCGCGGCCGCTCGTTCACGGGCTTCGTGCTCGGCACGGGCTCGCGCCTCTGCCTCAACACGCTCACGTGCTTCCTGCTCGGCGCGAGCTCGCTCAACAGCCGCCTCCTGTTCCGCTCGGGCGCGAGACTCCGCTTCCGCCTGGGCTTGCGCGTGTGCACGGGCTGACGCTTCCGCTTCGGCACGAGCATGGGCCTCAGCTTCCGCAGCATCTTGGGCCTGCGCCTGTGCGATCGCAAGCGCCTCCGCCTGAGCTGAACCAGCCTTGGCTTCGGCAAGATCAGACGAGGAGCTCTCGTGGAACACGTGCGGAGTGTGGACTGTCGTGCTGGACGACGCAACCACGCCACCGCCGCCGTTCAGAATCGACTCGAGCACGTTTTCGCTGTCTAACAGCGCCTGGTGGGCCAAATACTCCACCGCCGACACGGCGACACGACCATTTACACCGTACTGAGCTGCAAGTAAGCTCTCGGCATGCGCCGACAGCTCGAAGTTCTCGAACAGCTCGGGGTTCTTGGCTGGGTCAGCGAGGCTCTTGGCCGCACGCGAGCTCACGGTCGCGAGGTCTTCACGCCACTTGTCCATGACGAGAGCTATGTTCGATGGGCAGTAGCTGCGCGCAAAGAAAGCCGCCTCTGGGAACCGCTTCGTCTCGTTCAGAACTGCCATACACTCGGCCGTCTGTCCCAGCAGCAAGTAGCATACGAACGCGATGTTGTAGCGGCGCTTCTCTTTCGTGAGCTCCGCGAGCTGCGTGAGACCGGCACGGTCACCACGGCTCGAGTACAAGATCAGCAGCAGGCTGAAGTCCTCAGCGCGCTGCGCGCACTCTTCCGCCAGCGAGAACTGGAAGTCGTTCAGCGCCAAATCTCCGAGCTGCTTCCACTTGTGCTGGGTCTCGATCGTCAGTTCCTGCGTGGTGCCGCCAGCCTTCTGGTCTATCTCCGTCAGCATGATCTCGCGCGCGACGTCCAGCTTCGCGAGCTGCACAGCGAGGTCGAACTTCTGGTCCGGGTCCGTGCTCAGTGCAAGCGCCTCTTCCTTGAAGCCCTGCGACTCGAGGAAGCGAGCCACGTAGTCCATTTGGTCCTGTGGGATGTTTGGCAGGATTGCGTTCGCCGTCTCGAAGTCACGACGAACGACCGCCGTCTGGTACTCGAGCATGACCAATGAGACCGTGTAACTGTAGATGTTCTTGGCCTTGTCCATGAGGAACACGAGGTTCTCACGCGGCAGGTAGCCGAGCATGTACAGCTTTTGGTCCAGGTGCGCCAGCGTCATGACCTCGCCACCCACGTAATAGTTCAGTCGCTTCGACGAAGCGTTCGTGTACAGGAAGCAGTCGCCGACCCACGTGCCCGTGCCCACCTTCTCCGAGATCTCGTGAAGCAAATCAAACGCACCCTCGACGCCTTCGTCTGGGTGGAACGCACCGGCCGCAAGGGCCTGGGTCACGTGCTCCTTGTTGAACTGCAGCACGAAGAAGCTCGACTCGCACGCGAGCACCACGAGGTTGCCCGACTCCGACCAGAACACGTTCTTGACGGCCACGTCGATCTTGCGGATGAGACGCATCTCCTCCCAGTCATACATGGCGATGCAGTCGTTGCCCTTGATACCGATGGCGCCGGCGCCACCGAAGAGACCCTCAGCCGAGCACACGCGCGGCTTCTCCGACTTGTACTCCTTGAAGTTCTTGAACAGCGTGATCTTGTTGATGCTCTCGCGCACGACATAGTCGCCCGTGCCCGTCGGCGACCACGCGAAGTCCAGCGCCGTACCGAAGGCTTTGTTACGCAGCTGCTGCGACGTGTAGATGATGTACTCGCCGTCGCCGCACACCACCACGAAGCGGCCGTTGTTGTTGTGCTTGACCTTCTGCGGGTACACGTCGCAGTTGCCCAGCTCACGCGCAGCCACTGGCACCTTCTCGCCGTCCTGCAGCGCCATCTCGGCCACCACGCCCTTGACACTGGCCGTGTGGACGTCGTTGTTGTTGGTCCAGATGAGCTTGCCGCTCGGGTCCATGCTCACGACTGGCGTGTCGTGGCCCAGACGCAGCACGATCGTACCTTCGTCGTAGCCGATAGCCAGCTTGTTAGCCTGACGCAGCGCCGCGAGCGACCACGCCCGCTCCATGCCGTAGTTGAGCGTGGTCTCCGGGCGGTACGTCGTGCTGTGCCACATGCGCACAGCGCCGTCTTCACAAGCCGACACGATGAGCGGCAGCCGCGGGTGGTACAGCACGCTCGTGAGGTTGTTGCCGTGGCCGTCCAGCGTGTGGACCACGGCCTTGGTCTGGTAGTCCCAGATCTTGACGGTCTTGTCGTCCGAGCCCGAGATCAGGTACGGCTTGTCGCCGCCCGGGTAGTAGTCGATGCAGTTCACGCCGCGCTCGTGGCCGTCCAGCGAGAAGTGCGGGTGCGCCGAGCCGATGCCCCAGACCTTGATGGTGCGGTCGAGCGACGCGCTGGCGAAGCTGTTGGCGTCCTTGGGGTTGAACTTGACCATCATGACGTAGTATCCGTGGCCCTCAAAGACCTGCGAGCACGCAAAGTTCTTGTCCCAGTCCCACATCTTGATAGTCATGTCGTCGGCACACGTGAGGAAAATGGGCAGCGTGTGGTGCACTTCGATGTGGCGGATATAGTCCGTGTGGGCCTCGAAGGCCGCCACCTTCTCCATGGTGTTGTAGTTGAACACGCGCACCTGCATGTCGTCCGAGCTCGTGAGGATCCACTGCTTGCGGGCCACGAACTTGGCGTTGCGGACTGGGAGCGACGACACCTCGATGGTCTTGACCAGCGACTGCGTGTCGTAGTTCCAGATCATGACCGAGCCCGAGTACAGCGCCGACAGGACCCATGGCTCCGTCGGGTGCAGGTCCACGGACTTGACGCGCTCCGAGCGCGACGAGAGCTTGCGCTTGATGTCGAGACGCAGCGGCTACAAGGGAAGGGAAACAATGCACCCAAAATCAGCATGTGAAGAGTCTATGGGAAGTTTAGGAGAGGGAGATCGGCATGTGCGCGTAGCTAGAGACTAGCGCTATCGAATGGAGGTGTCCATAGCGCTGGGGGGTGCGTCTACGCGGAGATACGCGCATGCACGTGCCACCAGAAGAGGAGGTCCGCACGTACCATTTTCAATACGTGGCGTCACTTGATAAAAGTGAAGCGGAGCAAAGGATATCCCCCCGGGTCCACGGGCCACGGGTCAACGGGCTACCGACGGGTCAAGCAAGATGGGTGACGTCGTGACGGGTTTGACCCGTGAGGATGGGTTTGATATTTTGAACCCATGTGATGTACCATACGAGACAGAACAATAAGGCAAGGGAGAATGCCAACGAGAAAATGGGAGGAAGTGAGGGAGACAGATATGGCAAGAAGGCTGGTGGATATGCGAGGTGGATTTCGTGCCACATTAGAGTACGAATCGATGGGAGGGATACAGCGGCAGCTCTCCGTGAAGTAACGGGTAGAATAGCATTAACCAAATAGCGTATAGATAGGATTTCACGGGCTTCACCACAGACTGCCGGACTGCTGCTGGAAGGGCTGGAAGATGATCATGATAATGAGGACGGCGGCGACCACAACGATTAGTCCTACCAGGAACTGTACGCACTGCTTGAATCCCTCGGTCTCCATCTGCTCGCCGTCGCGACGGGTCCGCAGGCCGAGCTCCAGGTCGGGCTCGCTGTCGACAACGCCGCAGCATATCTTTGCCATGATCTCGTTGCACAGCGACGTCTGCTCGTAGCTCGTACGGCCACGACGGAAACGGTTCTTTCGTCGCTTGTCATTGGTGTTGTTGTTCGTTGGCGGTGACTTGCGCGGCCACTCGGGACTCCGGAACCACGGCAGCGGATGGATTTCCTCTTCGCTGGACGACTTCTTGGACGGCTTGAGGACCAGCGGCGTGAGCTCGCTGGCTGACTTCTTGCGCGTCTTCTTGCCACTGTGGCTGTGCTTGCGGGAGGACCTGGACTTCTCCACAGGGGCTGCCTGTGCTGCTGCGTTAGCGGTCGCAGCAGGGGCGTAGCTCGCTGGCTCATCACTTGGCGACACGGCCGCCATCACAACTGCCACAGTCGTTGCCGCGGGCTTGGCTTGCGAAGACAGCACTGGCACGTCTGCCAGCGGCTCTGCGTGCGCGCTGTGGTCGCTGTGGACACTGTGCGACAGCGGCACGGGAGGCATGACGGGCGATCGGAGACTGGCGCCGCCCATGAGGGAGCTTCACGCCGACCGACTGACTGCTCACTGGGGACGGGACCAAGCGATTTTCTGAGGAACGCAAGCGTCGGTCTAAAACATGTTAGGGTACTGACAGTGTTACCAAAAGACGGTGTGGTGACTTCGAATTGTGGGCCATTTGATTGGCCAATGCCGCCAGAGCCAATGCTTCGGGCCGGAAGATCACCCAGCTGGTGATGATCCCGAGTGAAGAAACGAAAAGTAACCGGAACAAAAACGCGTCCGGAGCCAATCCAGCCAACCAGATCCCAGAACAGAAGAGCGCAAACCAACACAGCCGAGTGGAAAATGGAACCTTCCTCGCCTCAGCCCACAGGCAGGCGGCTCAGTGCCAGCGGGCGCGACGTCACGGCTTCAAGGCTGACGGTATGTTGGTCGGCTTGCAGAACTGCTGTGTCTAATGTCATCTTCCCAGGGTGATTTTGACATCGATGTTTGACATCGAAACTGGTTAGTCAGCTGCTTCTCTTCGTCCAGAGTTGTTGTCTCGACACGCGCTGTCCAGCGACTTGTTCTTGCGAGAACCAATTTCAGGTGTTGATCCGCTGTCACGGTGTCGATGAACCTACCTCGTTTTGAAAAATATGGATTGTTCTTCCGTGGGTACCGGTGATTAGGGGAAGTCAAACTTCCTGTTCACAACTTCATGAAAATTGCAAAAATAGACCAAGTGAGGTCAAGTGTAGCCATCTCGTAAAGATTCATTTTGAGAATGAGAAGGTCCATCCATCAGTCTGCTGATGGACGGAGTCGTCTACAGCACGCTTACTGCTCCTTGAGGTACGCCTCGTGCAGCTTCTTCTGCTTGTCCTGGTCCTTCTTGAGCTTCTTGATCGTCGACTTGGTGAGCGCCTCGCCGACCGCGTCGTGGGTTGGCAGACCTTCGTCGTCGAACTTGGAGTACAGCTGAGGCTGCAACTTGAACATCTCATGCGGCGAGATCTTCATCTTCTCCTTCTTGGCCGCCAGCTGCGCGGCCTGGGCATCCTTGCGGCTCGTGTTGCCGTCGCTCTTCGGCTTGTCATCGCCCAGCACCGATGACTCACGCAGCGGAACGATCTGGTTCAGCACCTTCTTCTTCGGAGTCGAGTCCTTGTCCGCCACGAAGTAACCAATGCGTTCGAACTGCACAGCGCTCGACTCATCCGGGAGGTTACGCGCGAATGACTCTGGGTCGACACGCGCATTTGGGTACACGATCTCCGACTTCTCCA
This sequence comes from Pythium sukuiense, assembly GCA_023334995.1. Classification (NCBI taxonomy): domain Eukaryota; phylum Oomycota; class Peronosporomycetes; order Pythiales; family Pythiaceae; genus Pythium; species Pythium sukuiense. The sequence goes on from JAADVL010000479.1 coordinate 14,264, forward strand.
GGTCCACTAGACTTTCCCAGTCCTCGACGGCACCACCCAGCTCTGGCACCTTGAACAGGTGCGAGTACACACGCACTTCGACAACCGGGCTCTTGGCTGGCACCCACGAGAGGATGCCCTTTGGCTTGACCTCGTTGCTCCAGTCTACAACGCCCGAAACCTTGGTAATTCGGCCAGTGGCATCCGTATCGATCGCCGTCGCCGTGAAGTTGAACGCGTACTTAAGACGCACCTGCTTGTTCAGCGCCAAACCGTAGAAGTCCTTGGAGTCCTCGACGTGGACGTCGCTGCGGTCAAGGAACAGGCTCTTCGTGAGCGTCACGAAGTGGTGGGCACCACCGTCACGCTCAACGTCCTGTGGGTAGTCGGCGACCTTGATCTTGAGGGCGCTCTTGTCAGGCACAGCGTCGAAGTTCTCGATGACGACCTCGACAGGGTCGAGCACAGCCATCACTCGCTTGCTCTTCTCACCCAAAACGTCGCGCGCCACGGAAAAGAGACGCTCGATCTGGATCGTGGACTGCACACGGGTCACGCCAATGTCACGGCAGAAACGGTTGATGATCTCTGGCGAAAGACCGCGACGCTTGAGACCATTCAGCGTGCTCAGACGCGGGTCGTCCCAGCCACGGACAGTCTTCGAGGTCACGAGCTTGAGCAGCTTGCGCTTGGAGAGCTGCGTGTACGTCATATTCAGACGCGCGAACTCGTACACCTTTGGCTTGTACAGATCCAGCACGTCGAGCAGCCAGTAGTACGACTCACGGCGCGTCTCGAACTCGAGCGTACAGATCGAGTAGTCAATGTGCTCAAGCGCATCCACGATACAGTGCGTGTAGTCGTACGTCGGGTAGATGCACCACTTGTCGCCAATGTGCGGGTGCGGCACGTACTTGATGCGGTACGCCACGTGGTCCCACATGTTCGGGTTGGGGCTCGCCAGGTCCATCTTCATACGTAGACTGGCCTCGCCCTCAGCGTACAGACCCACGCGCATCTTCTCAAATTCCTGCAAGTTCTCCTCCACGGAGCGAGAACGGTACGGGGACTGCGCGGCTGCTGGCACGTCATCCTCGCTCTTCTCGCCCGACGCAGCGTGGAACTCACGCAGCACAGTACGCGAGGCCTCGATCTCCGCCTTGCTCTGGTGGCACACGTACGCCTTGCCCTTCTTAATGAGCTTCACGGCGAGCTCGTACAGCTCCGTGAAGTACTCGCTGCTGTACGTGATCTTTGTGGGCGAGTAGCCCAGCCACTTGACATTGTCATGGATGGCCTGGATGTACTCCTGGCTCTCAGCCTCTGGGTTGGTGTCGTCGTAGCGGAAGTACGTCTCGCGCTTGTCCGTCGGGACACCGAGCTTCTCGAACGCCTCGAAGAAGTTCATGTTCATGGACTTGGCGTGGCCAATGTGCAGGTATCCGTTCGGCTCCGGCGGGAATCGCGTGCGCACCTTGCCGCCCGTCACGCGCAGATGCTCGGCCGTCATCTCCGGCGTGTTCTCGGCCACTTTGAGCGCGCGCGCCTCCAGCGCAGCCGTCTCCTTGGTCGCCATCGTCGCTCTAGTGTCGCTCTTCTTGGCTGCTGGTCCACTAGAAGAATGATCCCTCCGCCACAAAGCTCGCGGATGGGTCCGCTGTTTAAAACAGTGAGAAAGGGGGAACATGTTTTAATCATTCCACCACAAGAACACGCTGAAGATGCGGCTAAGTACGAATCGTCATACTGAAGAGTAGCTCCTGGGAAAATGGAGCCACGGCGGATGGACGTGTGAGTGCGGGTCATGTCTGCGGCTATTATAGTTAGGATGGCGTCGGTTCGCCCTACGCGCTCGTGTTCTTGTGGTGTCGTGGACGTCACTGGAGGCCGCAAGAACGCTCTCTCCGTCTGTGTCTTGAGCTGCGGCTTTGAGCGTGACGATGCGAACGAACGCCGTCTACTTCTTGGCGAACGAGATCTTGAGCGTGTCTGTGGGTGTGAGCTTGAAGCCGAAGAGGCCCTGCAGCGCGATGGCCGCCTGCGCGTCGTCGCCAAATTCCACGAACGCCAGACCCTTCTTGCCCGGTACCATTCGCACTTCCTGTCATCATACAAAACGCACAGACATAGGATCAGCATCACCATAGCACCACCACACTCCCACCAAAACCACTACGTAAACTCACCTTGAAGCCGTGGTACTGCTTGAACAACACGCTGAGCATTTGGTCATTGCACGAGTCAGGCAGATCCTGCAGAAACAGGATCTTGTTGGGCAGGTTCTGCGCTGGCGGCGGCGGTGGCGGCGGCAGGCGTGTGCTGTGTCCATTCGCGCCGCTAGAGCTCTTCTCCTTCTTCACGGCGGTGCCGTTCACGCCGGCGCCCGCCTCCTCCTTCACCTCCAGCTTCCGCTTTTCGCGTGGCTGGTACGTTCCTTCGCGGCGCGCGATGACGTCGGCCTTGTCCTTGGCGAAGTGGATCACCAGCGGTTTCTCGAACAATACGAAGCCGTTCATGGCGCGCAGGGCGTTCGAGGCGCTCGGGATGTCGTCGAACGTGACCCACGCCTGCCCCCGCAGGCGGTGCGCGCCGCTCATGACGATCTCCAGCACCTTGCCGTGGGCCGAGAAGCTGGCGTACAGCGACTCCTTCATGCGGTCCAGCTTGATCTTGTCATTGAGGTTCTTGATGTAGATCGTGTGGTTCGGCGGCGTGTCCTCCGTCGCTGTCGTCGCCATTCTGGTCTGCTGCTCTCTAGGGGCCTTGGTGTCGTGCCTTTAGCTTTCCGCTGCAATGTTTCCGACGAATCAATCGGCTCGAATAGGTTTCTAACTGGTATTATAACCGTCCTTCATATACCTGATACTTCCGTTATCGGTTATAGCAGGTTCATCTCGCTTGGCTGGGCGGGGGTTCATTTTGACCAGAAGAGTGCCCGGCAAGCAGCATTAGCTGGCCGTAGTGACGGTCTTGACGCGTCTGTATCTCCATCCTCCGACCGAGATCTGGATTCTAAGTGGGCGCATTCGATAGCCATGTCATTCAACTTCGGCTCCACTGCGGTTCAGGCGCCAGCGGCGTCCTCTGGTACGAGTTATCGGCGTTCTCGTGGTGTCACGCCTCCATTAAACTCACCCCATGATGCCATTTTTGACCTGTAGGCTTCAGTTTTGGCGCGAATACGGCAGCTCCTGCGAAATCTAGTGGCGGTGGAGGCTTCTCTTTCGGTGGTGGGGCGGTTGGCGCTGCTTCTGCGGCCCCTGCCAGCAGCGGCGGCTTCTCGTTTGGCGGCCAGGCGGGTATGGCGCCCTCCACTGGCGGTTTTTCCTTCGGCGCGCAACCAGCAGCGGCTCCTGCCGCCTCCACAGGCTTCGGAGGCTTTGGCTCTACCGCGACGGCGGCACCAGCGAGCTCCGGCGGCTTCAGCTTCGGGGCTGCGGCCCCGGCGACGTCCACAGGCGGCAGTTTGTTTGGCGGTGGCGCCTCCACGGGCACAACCACGAGTCTCTTCGGCTCAGGAGGATCTACAGGCGGCAGTCTCTTTGGCGGTAGCGCTGCACCCGCGGCAACGTCGACGCTCGGCGGCTTCGGCGGCTTCGGGGCTCAGCCACAGCAGCAGCAGCAGCAGCCAGCTCAGCCGGCCATCACGCTCGAGACCAAATTCGACGCCCTGCCGGCCGACGTGAAGAAGAACATCACAGACTTCCACAAGTTTCTCAAGGACGAGGACCAGTCAGACGCGTTCCTCAAGTCGGTCTCGGCCCGCAAGCTCGAGGAGCTCAAGACCAACCTCGACCAGCTCTCACAGGGCGTGCTCGTGCGCCGCAACTTCCAGGACCGACAGGCGACGTCGGTCCACCACGTACGCAAGGATGTCAAGCACTTGATCCACCAGGTCGACATGGCCACGCTCAACCTGCGCAGCATGAGCGGCGAGAGCACGTCGCAGAAGTTTTACGGCATCATGCGCCGTGTGGAGATGCCGTCGCCGTACTACTGGGAACTGCTGGATAGCTTTGAGGCCCGCATGGAGCAGATCAAGACCCAGATCGAGCAGGTCGAGGCTGAGTACCAGCCTTTGTACGAGCGACAGAAGACACAGCGACGCAGTGGTGCAGTAGAAGCGTACAGCAGCATGGACCCGGCTCGACTGCAGCAGCTCATGCTGGCGCAGAACAACGCACTGATTCAGGTTGCAGCGCACGTGGCGGAAGTGCATGAGAAGACCGAAGAGATGCGCCAGGCCTTCATCCGCACGATGAAGAATGACCTGCGTAAGCACGGCGAGACCAACCCGTCGGCGTTCAAGAACCCTTTCGACAAGAAAAAGCGAACCAACGCGGCCCGCGAGAGCGATATCGACAACATCCGCTTCAAGACCAGCGTGGCGCCGACGATCGTGGCGACGCAGCAGCCTCCACAGGCACAGGCACAGCCAGCAGCGGCCACCACTGGCTTTGGCTTTGGCAACACGACGACAGCTGGAGGGTTTGGCACCACGACTGGATCCAGTCTCTTCGGCTCCACTGCCGCCAAGCCGACAATATCAACCGGCACGAGCCTGTTTGGATCAACGGCGACGCCGGCTGCCACAACTGCTGCGCCTGCGGCCACCGGTGGCTTCGGCTTTGGCGCCACCAACACGGCAGCCCAGCCGAAGCAAGTGTCGTTCTCGCTGGGCGGTTCGACGCCAGCGCCGACTATCTCCACGGGCTTCGGCGCGCCATCCTCCACGACCTCGACAGGCTTTGGTTTCGGAGCTCCAGCGACTCCAGCACCTGCTGCCGGTGGCTTTGGTTCAGTGACGTCGTCGTTCATGCCAGCGGGAACACCAGCATTCGGCGCCGGAGCTGCTGCAACGGGCGACAAGCGTGCCGGCGGCAGCATGCGCGCACGGCAGAAGAAGCGCAGTTAGATGGATGATGTGGCGCGGACAGAAGAACCTAAGACGAACATGATAACGCTTCTCGTACTGGCTGTCATTTGTGGGGAGATGCCAGGGAGGAGGGAGGAGAGAAGGGTGAACGTGGTAGTACACAATAACGAAATGTATGAAGTCGGTGCCTGCCAATGCTGCCTTGTGTGTCGTCACGAGCAGATCTACGACAAAAGCACTCGTGCCCCTTACGCCGTGACACACTCGATGGTCTGGACGCTGGCCATGGTGTCCATCTTCTTGAGGTTCGTGAGCACGTCCATGTTGGCCGCGCGCCACGTCGAGTCCACGAGACCGGACGACGTGCCGTTGCTGTTGTCTGGCGCGGGGTACGGCCAGTAGGTCTCTGGGTTGAGCGCGTACCAGAAGCCGCCAGCGAGGCCCTGGTTGGTCAGCAGCATTTGCTCGATGATCATCTGCACGATACGCGTGCCAGTCTTCTTGGGCGTGAGATCCTCGGAGCCGACGAGACCGCCGAACGACGACAGCACAACCGCAGCGCCCGACTCGAGAGCAGGCCCGAACATGTTCTTCATGTTGATCAGCACGTTCTTGCGCAGCGTGTCGTCCGAGAGCTCCTCATACTTGTCGATCATGTCGCCCTTGGCCTCGCCGCCCGTGAACCAGTACGGCTGCGGCAGGAACGAGCTGGTCCAGTACTTGGGCGCGTACACGACCTTGTTGGGCGTGCTGAGCTTGATGGGCGCCGTGCCGACGTCGCTCAGGTCCGAGCCGGCCGGGAACTTGTTCTTGATCTTGGCGTTGCCCGTGAACACGTCAAAGTGCGCGTCGCCCTGCACGCCGCCGACGAACGACAGCCACTTGGGACAGACCTTGAGCACGTGGTTGCCCAGCGTGGTGGCGGCGGCGCCCCAGTCCGTGTTGGATCCGTCCCCCCACGTGGCCGTCTTGCCGATGCTGTCCTTGAGGTCGATGCCGATGATGTTGTAGTGCTTGCTGTTGCAGAGCTCGGTCGCGAGGTTCGAGATGGCGGTCTTGATGTCGTCGATCTGGATGGATGTGCCGTACCAGAGCGATGTGTCGTCGGCCGTCACGGCCGAGAGCACGTGGAAGTCGAGCACGACGCCCAAGTTGAAGAGCCCGAGGCCCTGAGCCACCTGGCCCACGAACTTGTTGTAGCGCGCGGCCGTGAGCGCGCGCTGCGAGTTGGTGTTGATGAGGTTGGTGTCCACGGTCACGTTGCGCAGCGCCGAGTCGATGGACAGCGCGAGCCGCACCATGTTGAAGCCGTTGCCCGAGAGGAACTGGCCCACGCGGTAGATGGTCGAGCCCTGGCGCGACGAGTCCCACAGGCCCTTGGGCACGCCCTTGTTGTCCTGCATGCCCATCCAGTTCACGCCCTTGATGTCCAATTGGACCTCCTTGCCGCTCTTGTACACAGCCACGATCTTGCCGTTCTTGCTCACGTAGTTGGGCTGCTCGCACTCTGATGTTCAAGTATCAATCAAACAGCACGTTAGTTCCATCAAGCACGAACCGACCAGACACCAAAAATCAAATCAAACGTACTCTTGTCGACATACTCCTCCGGGTTCACGACGTCGACGTCCTCCTCAGCCGTGGCGTTGAAGTCACGGCCATCTGTGATCACGTAGCCCGTGCCGAAGCGCTCGCGGATGGACGCGTCTGACGCTGCGAGGCTGTTCACATTGTCGTGCACCTTGATGCCGTAGTAGATCAGGCCGAATACGGAGCCCGCGAACACCAGCACCAACGCCAACGCGCCAGGCCACGTCTAAAATCCACCAACAACCAACAAATTTAGTCCGTGAGCGATCGATCTTCCGTCGGATTGATTGATTGATGGACGGCCGTACCGATCGGCGGCCGCGGTAGCGGATGTTCTTCTTGCCGGCGAAGGTCGTGTCGACCTCGGCGGAGGCGATAATGCGCTCGACCTCGGAGCTGCGCGGCTGCGAGAACGACCCGCGTGGCTGGCTCATACTGTTGGATATCTAACGAGTCGGGCAATCTACGGCCGGAGACGTGGTTTCCCTTATGAGCTGCCTTCCTTCGTACGTCGCCTTACGTCCGTGAGTCCAATCGCCTTGTCGCTTTCTACCGGCGGCTTCCGCGCATGGGAAACGAAGGAGCGAACGAACAGCCGCGCGAAAAAGGTGCTAAATCAGTAGGCGGATGGAAATAACCTCGTCGAAACAGCCAAAACCTCACAGGGTGAAACTCCTGCGCACCCAAATCCGAAAAATTCAGTGCTGAGAGGGTATACACTAAGTATACACTCCAACCCACAACGCAATAGGGCGGAGAGGCGGAGTAGCGTGATTAGGGTATACATAGACGCAATAGGGCTCGGGGTAAATTCGGCACAACACTGTGATTGGACAACTTGTAGGTTACCCTCTGTATGGATCGTACCCAACTCACTCCTGTTGCTTGGAATCAACCGAGTTGGGTGCGGATGTGAACCCACAAGAACAAAGGATTTCGTGGTGGAACAAAAAATTCAGGAATCTGAATCATTTGGGTTCCTAACAAATATCTCTGGAAAGTTAGCAACCTAAATCGTTTCTAACTGTCAGTGCGTTCGTACCATCCTTGCACACTTACCGTCAGCAACTTGAACAGTAGCCGGGGTACGTTCGGAAGATACTGTACCGTACCCGGATGTTGACGAAGAGCTCAATTGGGAGGTCGTGTGGTTGGTAAGAATGACGCAGACGACGCTGGCGGCCCACGAAGACGTTGAAGCGCAGCACGCGCACGCCGTGCGACTACCCAGCGCCGACCTGACCACCACCGCCAAGCCAATGCCGCCCATGTCTCCACGTCCGTGGTTTAAGCTGGAGCTCACGTACCTCGCGTCTGGCACGGACACTATGCTTGTACGGTGCTGTCCGCTCGATTGGCTACGTCATGAATCTAACGAAACCACCACTGCCATATCTACTCTCATAGCACGGCCGCAGTGATATGTCAGCTGCATGGAAGCTCTTCCTGTTCGGCAATGGTTCGCCGACGCACCATCTCGGCTTGCTCTCCGGCAGCCCGACGGAGGTGGACGTCATCGGCCACGAGCACATCGGCGCTGCGCTGGACGACGCGCAGGAACACATCGCAGAGATCCCAACGCCACGCTGTCGTCGTCAGGTGTGGCTGCGCAATGCCAAGGGCGAGCGACTGGGCTACGCGACGTCGTGGCTGCACGAGGAAGATGTGGGCAAGGTTTTCAAGAACCAGAAGATCCCCATTGGCAAGAACATCCTGCAGAACCGCACCGAGCTCTTCCGCGATATGAAGAGCGTGTTCTGCGGCACGTCGGCTGAGCTGGAGAAGGAGTTTGGCCACGCCGGTCCGTTCTGGGGCCGCTCGTACCTCTTCTGGAACGGCGGTCGGCCCGTGACGTTCATCTACGAAGTGTTCTCGCCCGAGCTGGAGAAGTACATGGGGCCAGTGCTGGTGTCCACACCGGACGCCGAGTAGATGCACGCTGTACTGTAAATAACGACACACGATAGAGCCATCAACTACACTTGCAAGGATCATCAGTTGCGCAGGACTGGCGGAGGGGTCGGGGGTCTGTCATTCTCTCGTCTTCCTTCAGCGTACAACTACACTAGCTGGCGCGTCTGTCTGTCTGTCTGTCTGTCTTTCTACCGGTCTGTGTATGGGGTGGGTCGGAGACGTTCAAGCACACGCCGCCTATAACGACATACGCCATCGGCCCTTGAGGAATCGACGCTTGAGCACCTTGCGGCCGCCGATCGACACGCGACGCGTTCGGAAGCCGTGCTTGCGCTTGCGGCGCAGCACGCTCGGCTGGTACGTTCGCTTCACCGCCAGCAGAGGCTCTGCACATCCACACAGCATCATCTCATATCAGTCTCCATCCACCACTACGCACCACCACTAGCATCCCATGACGCACCGTTGACGACGTTCGTTGGGCACTCGACCACGGTGTTGGCGATCTCGGGCGTCTGCGTGATCTGCAGGCTCGGGTTGATCTCGAACACGATCGGGTTGCGCATGAACGGGTCTGCATCTCACACACAGGCGTCAGTGGAGGCTGGTCAAACACCATACAGGCATCATTGAGAGGAGGATCCGCACCGATCATTGGCATGGGCACCGACGCAGGGTTCACCATCATGAGCAGCGCCGGGCTCACGGCGCCGGGCATCTGCGTGGAGGCGGCCGTGGACAGCGCGCGCGAGGCCGAGGCAATCGCGACGCGCGAGCGCGCCATCGCCAGCGCATTTCTCGCCAGCATGCTCGCCATTCTGTAGGTCTCCGTGGCAACTGGTCTGGTCAATGTGCAGCTCCACCACCACCACGACTGCCAGCGGTAGCGCGATTCAAAAATGAATTGTGAGATGACTTGCCACAGACGTCACTATCACGAGGTAAGTGAGGAGTGATTGTTGCATGATATCTGCGACGTGTGAGAATAGAAAGGCAACCAATTGGTCAATTGTATTGGGGGATGGCTGTCTACTTCTAATGGAAGATGCAGAGGAGATCGGAAGGAAGGAAAAAGCGTCTACACACGCCAGCGAGGATCATGGAGATATGGAGATCGAGGACGCACTTAGAAAGCGTGCACGAATAGCGCAGTCAGCGTCGTGGCAGCAACCGTCATCCACAGGGACGAACGCGACGCCACGGCGGCCGACTGCGTGCCAGTCGTCGTGTTCGTCGAGCCGCCGGCAGTGGAGCCGCCGTTGTTCGCCGCTGGTGGGTTGGTGCTGGGAGCATTTCCGTTGCCACCAGCCTGTGGTGGCTGCGTCGGTTGCTCAGTTGATGGCTGCGTTGGGGCGTCCGTCGCGGCGTCCGTCACCTGTGGGTACGGCACAGTGAGCAGCTCGCCTGGGAACAGGCACTGGACACCATTGGGGATGTGCAGACAGATCTGCTCCTTCACCGTGTCGAGCTGCCAGAGCAGGGTCTGCACCACCGCCGTCACCGTGAGGGTAATGCCGCTCTCCGCCAACATGCGCTTTGGCTTTGTGGGCTTCGTTGTTGGGAGTGGCGTTTCGAGGTCCGCATCACCGCCAGAGATGAATCGCGCGACATCTTGGGTGTCTGATGAGTTACCCGGGTCCTCCATGGGCGCCTCAGTAGCGGTTGGCACAGGGGTTTCAGTTGGCTCGGCTGTGGCTGGCTCAGGTGTGGCAGCATCAGTTGGGACAGGAGTCACCGTCGTTGGTTCCGGAGTTGGCTCTGGGGTGGGTTCTGGGGTCACGGTCGTCGGCTCTGGAGTAGGCTCCGGGGTCACAGTAGTCGGCTCCGGAGTTGGCTCCGGGGTAACTGTCGTTGGCTCTGGGGTAGGCTCAGGCGCCACCGTCGTTGGCTCCGGAGTTGGCTCTGGAGTCACGGTTGTTGGCTCTGGAGTAGGCTCCGGGGTCACAGTA
>JAADVL010000048.1:0-78764 GCA_023334995.1 Pythium sukuiense
CCGTACACACGAGAAGGGGAACAGTACTAGATCCTTCTGTATATACGCTTACCACTTGGAGTTGTCCTACTTGTCTTGAACTACTTGGCACTTGTGTCCTCGCCCGCGAGTTCTCGAGTGAGTAGAGTCCTCCAAGCTGCACGCCACGAAGCCCGTGGACTTTTAACTTTCTTGTCCGCTGATTGGCTAGCGTGCCTGCCGCACGCTCCACCGCACAGCGCCTCTTGAAGATCGCCGCCCCCACCGCAGCGTCTTCTCCCCAAACGCTTGGAAGGCGTCCAAGCGCATAGAACGACAGGCCAATGCGAGTTCCTGCCTTGACGAAAGTGCCATGCCAGGATCCGCATCCGCCACACCGGTCTCGTACCGGTGGCAGTCCCTTGCCCAACGCAGGTTCGGGATCCCACGTCACTGCTTGACCGTCGCGCAAATGGCTACACACTACCATGAAAGCATACACTGAAATAGGTTATGAAAGTGTTTAAAACATCTATCGAATCCATCAAACGTGCGACGTGTTGGGCCTCAGTTCTGAGTCAGAACTAAGGCCCAACTTCTGACTCCAGGCATCATCAGTTCTCTCGAAAGGAGTTCAAGGAGCTGCCAGTTGCCAACAGCTACAAACAACGCAAGAGCAGCATGACGCGATCTTCTCTGCTGACCAACGGCCTGGACAGTCTTGCTGATGCTTCGCCCACGGTCGTGCGGATGTTGAAGGAGCTGTACGAGCTGGACGACGTGCTACAGGACGCGCACCAGGAGGCGAAGCGTGACGACGAGAATGGCGAGCGCGTGGTGGTTGCCTACGAGCGCTTCCTGAGATACCGCGAGTCGTTCGTCCAGCAACTTGAGAAGGAGAAGCTGACCGTCCCATGGCAGCTGCGCATGCGCATCGATGACATCGAACTCACGGTGAGAAGTCCTGAGGAGGGTAACGGTGCTGCTTTCTGTGGCTTCTGCTCACAGTCGATGATACGCAATCCTTGTTGGCACTGCCTAATAGCTCCGACAACGCAAGGAGAAGAAGGAAGCGTCAAAGGACACGAAGGGGAAGACGCAAGCAACAGCGAGTGGACCATCGGATTCTACTTCTTCCTCTCCATCCACAACTGCCACCTCTGTAGCGGAAGAGGAGGACCCGGCAAAGGAAGACCCGCTCCTGATGCTCAAGGCCATGATTCTACCAAGCGCGTTCGTTGCAGTGATAGCCGCGTTAGTGTATTTCGTCGCCACCTTCGGGCAATAGATGCCTGCCAACTTGCGCTTTGCATCGACTTTGTAGCAGTTACGAACCGTTGTTAACCGTGTCAACTCTCCAAACAGCAACCACTGGAAGTGAGCCATTTCCGATCAGGCATCCCCCACACGGCGGCATTCCTCCGCCATCCTCTGCACGAACGCGGTGCGTGCCGCACACTCTCTGCTCAGCCGCCGTCCTGCGTCGCTCCTGTCAGCTCGGCGGCGCCTTTGCATCAGCATGGAGGCACCGAAGGTCTCCGATATCCCGCCATCATGTGTGGGCGACCTCACAACACTAGGTCTGGACGAGGCCAGCAACGCCTCCGTACTCGTCGTGGGCGACGGCAACTTCTCCTACGCGCGCGCGATCATGCGGAAGAACCTCGCGAGTCTGAAAAGCGGACGGTTGTCCGTCTCGGCGACGTCACTCGATACATACGACGAGCTGCTCGACATGTATCCGAAAGCCAGTGTCATTCTGGACGAGCTGCGAGATGGCGGCGTCCAGGTGATCCACGACATCAACGCGACCAAGCTGCAGTCTTACAACACTATCAAGGACAACCGATACGACCGCATCGTCTTCAACTTCCCGCATTTCGCTGAGGGCGGCAATCGCCGCAACAAAATCCACCGCCATCGCGAGTTGCTGCTCAACTTTTTTGCAAGTGCCGTCCACGTGCTTGAACGAGAAGGCCAAATCTGGGTGGCGCTGTGCGCAGGCCAAGGAGGAACAGCGCTCGATACGGTGCAGCGGTCATGGGGAGATACGTGGCAGGTCGTCCACTGCGCTGCGGCTTCTGGGCTCATTCTTGAGAGTGTCCACGTATGTCCCGTGGAGGAGCTCAGCGAGCTGGGGTACTACAGTGTCGGCTACCGGCTTCGCGAACAGCCCTTCTGGACGATTGCCAGCCTCTCCCACGTTTTCTGTCGCGATGACATCGGTCGCCGCGCGCAGATTCCGATCGAGTGGGATCGCGACATGAGTTTCTGGGTTTTTGACGGCTTCTCCGAGGACAAGTTCTTGGCAATCGTTCATGAACACTTCCCGCCAGACACAATGCCAGTCACTATCTCCAAGGTCGACGAGTACTCCTGCAGCACGACCAACCGACTGGCCGTGACTTATCGCGTCCACATCACGAGCGATGTGGTTGGTCTCGGCAAAGAGGAGGTGAACCGCCGAGCGATCCGAGCTCTTACGGCAGTCGAGGCGTCGGACTTCGCGGAATCCAGAGCGAAGTAAGCAAATAGAGGATGTGATCACGCAATAGAATGTGTATTTATCAGACATTGAGCTCACATTGCGAGACCAGTGTACAGTAGCATGTTGGCAATGTTGCCAACAACGTGGACGCCACAGTGCCATGCAGACGAGATATTCTTGTTGGGTGCCTGACGAGCCTGGAAGTAGCAGTAGGCGGTCTTGGCAATGAACAGTAAATAGAAGAGCTGGTACGTGCGGTTCTCGCAGAACGAGCTGCAGTAGAGATGGTACATCATGCCGATGAATACGGCAGTCATGTCGACAGTGCGGCGCCAGCCTTTCACCGGGTGTCGCCAGTAGTTGATGGACGTCAGAAGCACGACAAACGCCATAGCTGCACAGTACCAGAGCTCATGGTGCGCAGCCAGGAACACGGAGAAGCATGTCGTGAACGACGAACGCAAGAGGCGCGTCGAGTACTCCGGTGGAAGCACGGGTGCTTGGTGGGCGTGGTGGTGGCTGGGGTGCTTGCAAGACGGCATTGTTGTGATACTGATGGAGACGATGGGCGTGTTGGCAGGAAGAGCACACAGGCGAATCGGGTGATTATCCGCCGCCTTTTCCTCTTTTAGGTGGTCGCTGACGGCGTCATCACGGCATCAACGTTGAAACCTCACGGGTACGCACTGTACCCACCCAACCCTACGGATCCCTTCAGCAGTCTGCGACATGTGAACATCAGTCGTCATTCATGTGGCGCACACCATTTGTGTCAGCCGCCCAATAATTGGGCCTCGGGCCAATTTATTTATTGCTGCGTCGTGTACACGGCCTCAATGCGCTGCAGCACGATATCGTGCATGAGATCGAGGGTTTCATGGAACGAGTGGATGTTGATCGGGATGCGCGTGAATGCCTTGAGGTCTGGCTCGTTTTCGTGGCTCTCCAGATAGCTCTGCACGTCCTGGAGGTTGCGGTAGCCCACCGTCGAGGCGAGTTTCGTACGGTAGCGTGGGTCGGGCGAGTTGGCCATGAAATCCGAGTGGTCCTTGCCATCCAAAGTCAACAGGAACGGCACGACGATGCCCGAAACAGATCCTGTTGCGGGATCCTTGGCGTCCTCGCTGTTCGCGGCGACTTCTTTCTGGTAGAGATGCGGGTCGATGTGGAAGCCTTCAATGATGAGCGACTTGCCTTCTTTGAGACACTTGTCAATGTCTGATGTCACACCCTTGCGCACGATCGCGCAGTCTTTCTTGTACTCCTCGATCAACTTCTCCTTCGAATGGAACTCTTCCGTCGTGTAGGAGGTTTCCTCTCGTCTGGTGACAAGGTGAGTCAAATCACGAGGTTGAGCAAGAGGATGCGAAACAGCGGTGCTCGTACCCTGAGAAGTTGCACATCAGCTCAAAGATGAGGTCCGTTTGGAGCACACTCGACAAGTTCAGACGATCGGCGAGCTACAGTCAACCACACACACATGTCAGTAAAAAAGCACTTGGTTCTAGTTGTGTGCATGGCTGCTCTGCCTTTGTGGCGAGCGTGGATTTGCCCGTGCAGGATGTTCCGGCCAGGATGATAAGCAGAGGCACTCGATTACGGTGAAGGCTATAGTACGTCAACAATAATAGTGAAGATATGGTTGTCAACAGGCTGCAAGCACACTCAGACAAGACGCTGCCGATTTGCATACCTGGACATCATGCGATAGCACGAGATGTGCGACTCGCCGTAGCCGAAAACCTGCATGGTCTTGTACATGAAGTCCTCGAATTGTTCCTAAAATGAAGCGGGTATGAGCACCCGCTGGCATAAATCCTAGCCATCCTCTCAAACCGCGCCAACTCACCTGGACGATGTCTGTGAGCCCCAAGTCAACGAGTGTCTGAAGATCGCAAAGCAGAATCGACACATGATCAGAAACCGACGCCATGACCCGTAGCTGCTCCCAACTTACTCGCTTGAGATCCAGTGAGATCTGGACCGCATCTCTCGAGTTGATCTGGACCACCAAAACGCCGTCAGCCCGTTCCACTCACCATCTCACGGTCGTAAGATCTGAAGATCACAAGATCTCAAGATCGCACCTTGGTGCTCACGAGCGCGCGGCACAGCAAGTACCGCGAGAGCACGTAGAAGTGGTCGTCCACCCACACGCGCACTTTGACGAAGTCGTACTTGGACTGGTTGCGCTTGGCGGTGCCGTCTGTCGACGCCACGGCCTCCATGGCCTGTAGCAGCGGCGACGGAGGCGGCATGGGCTTGGCCGACGACGGCGTGGACGCCGCAGTCGACGCACCGCCACTGCTCATGTACTCAGCCGTCACTACCGCCGCTGGCGGGAACCCCTGGCGCGACATCGCCGTCGGCTTGGGCTGCGTCGGCGCAGCGTCGCTCATGCGGATCGAATGGCGCGTCACTTCAACAGATCAGTGTTGTCGCTCGTGGGTGCGGGAGCTGCTCACAGGACTGTTGCGGCTTCCCTCTCATACTGCAACCGTGGACATTCAAATTGCAACTTGTAGTAGCGTTTTGATTGGCTGATAATTGAAGTCGTGGAGATTGATTGGTGGAAAGCGCCGCCAACCCATCGCTCCCATCTCCTTTTTGGCCGCAGGGGCCGCTGGACTGCGAAATGGCTATCAACCAGAGCATCATGAGCGTGGGGAGTGCGAATCGAGGCGACAGTCAGAGCCACAAGAAGCGCAAGCTGGACCACCGTAGCCACGGCGACATGGGCGAGCAGACGGAGCGCACGACGGCGCCCAACGGCGACCTCCACGGCGCACCGGACGCCCCCGAAACCCACGACGACCCCATCGACAAACAGCGGGTGCTCAAGCTCCTCGAGCCCTTCACGCGCGAGCAGCTCATGGACATCCTCGCGTCTGCGTAAGTGACAAAGCCCCCGAGTTGTGAGACGAGACGACGCGTATGCGATTGTGGCTTCATGTGGACATGAGGGTCGTGTGTCTGTGTGTGTCTTCGCATGGCTAAGTAGTGGGGGAAGTGGTGTGGAGACACAGAGAGCGGTGTGATTGATGGACTGTTGTGCTTTTGTCGTTTCCTGTTGTGTGTATGTGCGTGTGGGATTCGTTTCTCTCTCCGACGACTTCGACTCTCGTACTCGGTATGCGTCTTGCGTCTACCAACTGCATGGGCTTGTTCCGTTCGTGGATGTGGATGTGTCGTCGTTCGAACCTCAGCGCCACGCAACACGAAGATGTGCTCCACGAGATCAAGGCGATCGCCAATGCCGACGTCTCGCACCGCAAGGTCTTCGTGCGCGGCCTCGCGTGGGAGACGACGACGGAGCGCCTCAAGGCGGCCTTCGAGTTGTTCGGCCAAGTAGAAGAAGGCGCCGTGATCTACGATAAGGCCAGTGGCAAGTCGCGCGGCTACGGCTTCGTGACGTTCGTCGAGATGGAAGGCGCACAGCGTGCTGTTGAGAAGCAGGCCGTCGAGATCGATGTACGTGGTGAAAGTGAGTCTGTACTGATATTCCGGGTCTCATCGATGCTGTTTGTTGTTGTTGTTCTCATCCAGGGCCGCCGCGCAACATGCAATCTTGCGGCTGTGCGTGCTCAAACTGACGATCAGCACCAGCAGCACGGATCCGCTCCTGGCCACGCTCAGGGCCATTACGCACACCAGCAGCAACTGCACCAGGGTCACCACCCGCACCAGCAGCAGCTCCACAATGGAGGCCAAGCCATGAGACCTGGACCTGCAGCCGGCGCACCGTACACTGTGTACACAACAAGCATGCCGGGACCACCACCAGTGTATGCTGCCCCAGCGCCTCAGCAGATGCCGAGTGATCCAGCTCGCGGCCAGAGTGACGAAGCCGAGCGTAAGCTCTTCGTGCGTGGGCTCTCGTGGGACACGACCGATGAGTCTCTTCGAGCTGAGTTCCACAAATACGGAGATCTGGTTGAAGCTAGTGTTGTACGTGACCGTAAGACGGGCAAGAGCAAGGGCTTCGGCTTCGTAACCTTCCGTCAGCCATCGGCTGCTGGTGCTGCGCTGCAACAACCGCACAAGATCATCGATGTACGTTCCCTTGTGAAGTGTCTGCGGGTTAGATTGAAACACACTGACACTGTTGATGTGGATTGTAGGGACGTTCCGTCACATGTAATTTGGCGTCACTTGGTCGAACGACTTCAGGTGGTCCGCCTGGACCTGTTGGTGCACCGATGGGTGCTCCTCAGTACATGGTCCCGGCCGGTTATCCTGCTGCCCCACAAGGGATGCCTGGTCAGCCAGACATGGGAGCGTACGGTATGTATGCGCAGCCTCCGAACATGGCGCCACCAGTTGATCCGTACCACCAGCCAGTGTACGGGTACGCTGCACCGCCTCCTCCACCCGTGCACCACCAGCACTACTACGCTCCACCTCCAGGTCACTCCGCACCGCAAGGACGTCGAAACTGATAGACACCTGACTGAACCAGTCTGCTCGGGATCTAGCCGATAGAGTTTTGGAGTAACTTAATTCGTCGCATGACGGTTGACTTTGATAGTTTCTCGAGCCTATTCATGATTCTCTATTTGATCACGCAGGACTGCTGTACTGGGCTTCGCGACTGTGCGTTTGTACGCCCCAGCTAAGGAGCACTTGGTTTCATTACAGAGCTCCAGTTTCCTCGCGGCTTGAAGCTGTATCCAATGCAATTTACACCGTCAATCACTCAATTATATTACGCGAACCCCAGATCCACAGCATTGCTTACCTTGTCGAAGAACAACAGGCCAGAGTACTTCTCGATGATATCGAGTGGTGTCAGGAAATCGAGAAGGTTCTTGTTGTCCGGGATGACTTGATTCGGCAGGATGAACCCAGCAGTGAGGAACGAGCCGTCCTTCTTTTGGACAAGCAGCACCTTGAAGAAGTGTGTCGGAACCGCAATTGCATCAGGCGGTGTACCAAGCACAGGGTACGACACGAGCATCTCGCCCGATTTCTTCTTGCTCTTCTGCGCAGACCCACACATCGCTTCATGGGTCAGAGAGAACTGACGAAGCATTACTTGCCCACGGTACCTTTGGGAGGAAGAGTGGGCCAGTGACCACGTAGATTCCGCCGAACTGGAAGGCAAGGTGTCGCACGAAGCCTTCTAGTCGTGACCAGTAGCTGCGGTTGAAGCCCACACCGACTTGAGGCGAGATGTTGGTCATCAGGAAGCTTTCATCCATAGCCTGCTGGGATACCGTCATATCCCGCGCTGGTGCCAGGTGGCCCTTGTCGTAGCCTGACTTGGCGAAGACGTTCGGGTGGACGCGGAAGGGCTCCGGTGTCTCTCGGTCGACGTGGAAGTTGGACTTGGTGCGGTCTGTGTCGTCCGCGACCTGGAGCGAGTCCTTGTTGAGGTACTCCAGCACCCACGACGCATTGCGCGTTCTACGGAAGTCTGCCGTTAGAATAGTAGAAGAGGTGGATGAACACACAGAAGTGCTATGCGCTGTCACACCTGTAGTCGTACGAGACGACGTATCCAGAGCGGACGTGGACGTTGGCCTCGGACGGCAGCCCATAGCGAAGCGCTTCGTGGTGCAGTGTCTCGCCTGGCTTCTTCATCGCGACTGCTGCAGGCTCTCTCTTCATGTCTTCCTCCTCAGATACAAGCGCCAGTGTGCCAACGGAGCCGATGCCGATTCCGAGAACGAGGCCAGCCACCACGTTCCTACGCCGCCCACAGCATTATAACGGTCGCTCCACCGTGATAGGGTCGGAAGGCAGCTACCTTAGGGCGGAGAATCCATCAGTGGCAGTGGCCTTTGACGCGCGTGCCGTGCGCTGCGCTGCGCGACGCATGATGTCGGATCGGCGCAAATGGCGATCAATTGTCAACTGCTGACTGGCGGACGAGCTCCACAATAGAGGACGGGTCGAGTGTACGGGTCTGAAACAATCAGCACAAGACCCGCCAACTTGTCTAGAGTTTTTAGCATTCATTCAAATATGGGTTTTGAACCCAGACCCGTATTCGGTTTTGACCCGAACATCGGGCACGTCAAAAGGACTGGAAACGGCACCAACGACGAAGCAAACGACAACAAAGCAGATTGGACACCATGTCGCGCAAGAACAATCGCACGAAGATCAAGGAGCAGCACGACATTGAAGTGCGCACACAATGTGGCTATGACTATGGTTGGTGTGGATCTATGGACTGAGTGTGAGAGGCTGCCAATGCACAGGTCCAGCGCGAGAAGGACCTCAAGGAGAAGCTCCAGAAGAAGCGCGAGCGAGTGCGTGGCGAGCGTCGATCGGCTTTACAAAGAGAGGCAGTGGCTCATAACTGTGTGTGTATGTATGTAATAACAGAAAGCGCTCAAGCAGTCGACATCGAAGGTGGTGGTGAAGAAGGTGTCGGCCAAGGTGCTGCGACGCATGAAGGCTCGCGCCGCAGAGAAGGCCGCGAAGGGCGAGGTCGACGAGGACGAGGACGACGCCAAGATGGACGAGGACAAGGAATAGGCATAACGATGAACATGGATGGCTTGTACTATGAAGTGAGTGGTTGTGGAGCTTATGTGTGTTGGAGACGGAGAGATGGCCAGCGATATCTCCCTTGTGAGGGGACTGCACGCCGCGCTTTGGGATTCGTCAAAACTCCGCAGCAGTTCAAAAGCGTCGTGCTAGTGACGGAATCGTCCCGAGTTTTGCATCGACGTGATCGTCGTCTGCATCTGTGCAATCGTCGCTTGCATCGACTCGATCGCGTCCTGGGCATCGCGCATCTGCGCGGCCACGATGTCAATTCGCTCCAGAGGCACTTGCTGGAGCTGGAATTCGTTGACCAGCGTGACTGCGAACGTCGCCGCACCCAGTGCAAGGTGGAGCTGAAACTTCCGTTTTCCACCATCGTTCGCTGTGGAAAGAGTCCTGGTGTTGTCACTTTCGTCCAACAAACACTCGACGAATTGCTGCGGATAACACCGGGTTACTTGCCTTGACCGATCGTTTGAAGCATCGAGAGAATCATACCTTGGCGTAGTCGCCGAGCGTCGCTTGCGTCAGAGTGTTCTTGGGAGTGACGAAGTCATCGAGGAAGAGGGCATTTGTTTGCCAACAAGGTCAACACAAACGTTAGATCTGCCTGTCCAAAATGCTAGCTTCGCGTGACAGCGTCCACTCACCACTGCTCCTTCGATGCGCGGTCCTCGAGCCAAATGCAAATCATCTTGCTGCTCACAGTGACCTTGAAGCGGAATAACTGGAGCTTCTTGGAGATGGTGAAGTCAGTCTCGCCTTCAGTCTCGGTTGCCATGGTCACGAGGCAATATACGGAATGCCTCGCTCGTGAGGTCACTCGTCGTTTCTACGCTGAGCCCCCTTGTAAATCCATTTCGTCTCGTTCTCCCAGGAAAATCAATAGAATATCGCTATGATCATTCTGGGAAAGCACCTCCGATGCGTATTGATGCCAGTGCCTACACCTTTTACAGGCCATCAAGACACCCAGACATGTAGTTGCCTTCACACTGGGAGATTTCCTGTAAAGTCTCCTTCACGACCACGGAGAGAAGGGTGCGCCACGAATCTTCGAGAAGCTGTAGATGCCCATATCGCGAGATGAGATACATGGCAATAAAGGATTGCGCTGACATCCAGTAATGAACGTACCGTGCTCTTCTTCTCCATTTCTGAGGCACTGCCAACGATATCGTTGACAACGTAGTTCGCCGAACCGACGACACCAGACCGATGGCTTGGCTGCGGCTTCATTATCAAATCCTTGTCTTTGCCACGGACACTCGAGCACTCTGCCGTATCGCCCACGGCTTCTGTTGAATTGATTTTTGCGGCAGCATTCTGGAACAACTTCCGACCACTCAGTCGCTCGGCTGCTGAAATCTCGTTTCCGTTTAACCGAGCCACGTTCTAAAAGGACACCAAACTCTGTGAGATCATGAGATTGGCTCTGAACTTGGACATAAACGTACACAGATGCGAGCAGCGACGAATTGGCGGAATAGCGTGCGCGAGCACACTCCATTGTGAGCGATGAAGAGCTACGGTGAGACAGTCAGTCAGTCGTGACCAACCTCTAAATCCACCGGGCTCAGCTGAACGTACCTCTTCAGCCTTGCTGCCCATCACAGCCAGCCACGCTAGCTGCTGAAAGGAATCCACGTCGTTGTGGGCAAAATTCAGCCGCCTTAGGCGGGCAAAGAGCTTGAGATTGGCACTCGTCGGTGAGTTGGCGACGGCACTAATGCGGTCCATTGAGATGTATCGAAAGGTGATCGCGTGGATGTTGGCGTGAATCTTTGCGCTTTCGAGTGCTTCGAGGGCCTCTCCGTAGAGTGCCAAGACGCGGTAGTCGCCGTGGACCTCGATCTCTGCGTAGCCAGACTTGTTTTTGAACAACATGGCGTCCTCTCGACTTGTCGGCTTGACTTCCCCGCCATCGGAAGCCTGAGAATCAGTGCGAGACTCTGCTGAGGATACGCCGACTCTCCCCCGTGGTTTGCCCCACGGCGGCACCGCTTGTGTACTTGCTCGTAGGCTTCCGCTGGGTCGCTTATTGAGCGTTTGAGAGGAAGCAGAGCTGCTGGTTTGGGTCGAATCCTTCGGTATCCGCTCCCGTTTCTCCCACAATGCTTTAATGTGGGCTATTGCCTGGAGGCGTTGTGTTTCTTCGAGCTCCTCGAGCTCTTTGGTCGCCTGCCGGATCTGCGAGTAGTACAGGAGACCTTCTTTCCGCTCGGCATCACTCAGTGGCCGAAGATCCAAGTGCTTGAGTAGCGGGAAGCTCTTGATCATACGTGAGCGATATTCAGCTTGATTTGTCTCGCACACGAGGTTGTTGTCGAGTCGTAGCTCCACAATCGATGAGACCTGCAGCAGCGGATCGAGTGTCTCCAGCTTTTCCAGTTTGTTGTTTGAGAGGAAGAGCCGCTGCAGAGACGCCATACGGCCGATATTGGAACTGATAGCAGCGATCATGTTGCGGCGCAGGTTCAGTTCTGTCAGCAAACCCAGCTTGTCGATGCCTTCAAGCATCACAATCTTGTTACCTCCGAGGTTCAAGACTCGCAGCTCTGGCAGCTCATTGAGATTTTCCATGCGCTCGATGTCGTTGCTGTGCAAGTCGAGCACGTCCAACTTCTTCAGACTGTCGAGGTTTTCTATGCGCTTGAGCCGGTTCTTCCCGAGCATGAGCACCCGAAGATTGGGCAGCACTTGGAAGTTCTCCAGTTTCTACAAAACTCAGCTGCATCAGGATCCCTCTTTTGCGTAGTCCGTGGGTAGGATCAGCAGGATGTGTACGTACCTCGATGCGGTTGTTATACAGATCGAGAAAGATCAGATTGGGCAGCCCGACGAGGTTGTCGATCTTGCGTACTACATTGTTCTGCAGATTCAAGAGCCGCAACATTTGCTCGCCCTCCAGCAGTGGAAGCACCGCTAAATTTCGACGATCGAGGTTCAATCGCTCAGGGTTTGACGCTTTTGCCTAGTCATACACACGGCGATTAGAGGAAGATTATCTACTGCCCTCGAGCTTAGTGATCTCACTTTTTGATGACGATACACGACAGGCACGCCGGAGTTCTCGCTCGTCTCCGCGAAATAGATCTAGCGCAGTTCGTTCCACTGATAAGACGAGTTGAATGATACCATGCGCCGATGTGCTTCGCCTACCTCTTGCTCTGGGCCTTCGTTGTCAGGTGGTGACTTGCTTGGGCTCTCCAAGACGAGTAGCTCAGGTTGTCCACGCAGTGCGAGATTGGAGGGAGTTCGAAAGGAGCCATCGGCAGTACTGGGCTTGGCAGGATGCGTCCAGTCTGACGCGCGTCTCTACAGTATTTAAATCAATGCAAATCAGCCCATAGTCATGATTCGATGCACCACGAGGTCGCGTACCTGCAATGGGAGTTCGACATTATTTGTGCCGACATCAAGTGGCCGCCTAATGGGACACAAAGTGACATGTATGCATGATGAAAGGCGATCGTTCGGTCAGAGAGAAAGTGTACTCACCGAACGTTGCCCCTTACGCCGTTGAACGCCAGCTCCTGTAAGCATGAGAGAGCTCCTTCAGTCGTATAGAGCGTTTGTTTTCATGGCAGAGTTGGGACATACGTCACCAGCCGTGGAAGGCCGTGAAACGAGATCTTCAAGCGGTAGAATGCGTTCAGACGTGCCTATTCGCCCCTGCGGTTCATACATCAGCGGTCAAATCGCTGGTAATGCTCAAAGACGCGGCACATTCGTCCACGTACAATGTCATAGAGGGGCCGACAAGACCGTTCTGGCGTTGCCAGGCGAGCAGGCGATCCGCGAGCGCTCGGAAACGCTGGTGCGGTGATCGGTGGAGTCGTCGTTGACGCGGAGGGTGTGGGGCCACTGAGACTGGAGCGGTTGCGGGTCTCCTCGCGCTTTGTCCACCGCAGCGTTTGCTCGAATCCACGTGCCGCTGCGCCTTTCTTGGGGGTCACGGCTCGGCCATTCACATTTTGGAAGCGTGCTACCATAGAAATCAAAGCGCTTCACCTCATCAGTACGAGAACAATGGCTTCTCCCTCTAGACCGGGTATACGCACTGGCGGTGTCGTGGATGTCGGGGAACTGGCTCGCCATTGGCGGCGGCGTCGATCCTCTCCTGGCGTTACTGGAATCTGCATCAGTGATAGTGGCTGGTGCTGGGCTCACCTACGACAACACGCGTCAGGCTTCAGTATATCAGGTCCGGACACGACTGACATGGACACGCTGGTCTCACAAACGGCGAGAGCTTCTCCTTCCGTGCCGCCGCGATCTTGCTGAAGAGTCCAAGAGTTACTCCACTATCCGATCGCTTGACGCTTGGCGATGAGAACGTGCGTGGCGCTACGGTGCCAGAGACCGCGGAAGGCGACGGCGCCGCCGCTGGCGCCATCGATTCCATTGTCGGCATCATTTGCATGAGGAGCTACAGTACGTCTCTTCAGGCTCCCACTCAATCCCTAATTGAGCTCTTCCAACGAGGGACCAATTACAAAAGTGAGCCACTTCAAGTGACCTTTGGCCAGATCGCAAATCTTCTGGAGAGTGAATGGAAAGATCGATCCGATGGACGACAGCGCGGCGAAGACGCCTTGGAAATGGAGGTTTCTCAACAGCTATGGAGGTGGTGAAGGCAGTGTGGCCACTGCTGCTGCTGTGTGGCGTGACGATAGCAGAGACGCTGCAATGCAACGTCAGCAGTAGCGACCAAGACAGTCTCGAGCGATGGACGACAGCCACAGGACTCACCTTCTCCCGTGATTGTACGAATACTCCGTCACGTTCTTGCTTGCTGTATTGAAAGTCACTGGTCTGACTTGCTCGAGATTCTAGCTCATGCGGCGGCGGTGTTCAACGACAAGATCTGGATCGTGGGCGGGGTCTCGACCTCATACTACACCAAGCGACTGGAGCAGACCACGACGCGCAGCGATGTCGTATCGACGGAAGACGGGAATACGTGGACCGAAGTGCTGGAAGAAGGCCCATTCCGCCGGCGATTCGGACACTCCCTCACTACTTTCAAGGATATATCTGATGGCAAGGAGCGGCTCGTGCTGCTGGGCGGCTTCTCGCCTGAGCCGGCCACGGACGTATGGACATCGCTCGATGGTGGTACGCTCATATACTTGGAATATGGGAGGTGTCGTGTGTTGATACTGATTGATGAGTGCAGCCAAGTGGCTGGAAGTAGGCACCACATCACCGTGGGCTGGACGAGGGTATCACTGCACGGTCTCATTCAAGAATCGACTATGGGTCATGGGCGGCAGCCCATTAAACAACGAAGTCTGGTCCACCGCATCCATTATCAATGGTGCGCACGAACTAGATGAAGACTTCCTTGCGATTTGGTGACTTACTACATTCTTTTCTGTGGTGTGTAGGACCGTGGGAGCAGCAAGCAAGTGTACCGTGGACCCCACGCTCTGCTCATGGCTGTGCAGCCCACAAAGTGATCACGAACACAACCCAAGGTGAGTCATCAGCTAAAGAGTACGTCTTTCTAATGGGCGGGTGGGATGAGTCCTCTATGCAGGATGTGTGGCGGATGGATGCATCAGGAACGTGGACGCAACTACTTCAGGCTGCGCCGTGGGACAAGCGTGCGTGGCATTCCGTGGTCTCCTTCGACTCGCGGACGAATGGCGACATCGAGCTCGGCCCTCGCCTGTGGCTTATTGGCGGAGGCATTATCGGCAGTGGTGTCCACAAAATGCATCCTCGTTGGGATGTGTGGTACACGCGGAATGGATCTGTGTGGATCGAAGCCAGCTCCGACGCCTCTGGTGTGTCTACGGCTGACTGGAGCATGGTGACGACCCGAGAGAAGCAGACTTGTACTGGCAAATGGGGCCAAACCGTCGTCGCATTCAGTCGTAAGGTGACGAGAAGCTACTACTGCAGCTCAACCTGCGTGAACGAGCAAAACACCACGAGCCTCGCGAACCAGATCATCCCAGTGTGCGACCCTAAAAAGACGCTACCCGCTGTACCGGCACAAAAGACCGTATTGCTCACGAGTTCCAACAGCATGGTCACCCGAACGATCTATCCCGACGGGTGTGGTCTGTGCTACGGCTCTGCGTCCGAGCGGTACGTGAATTCGACAAAAGTACCAGCGCTCTACTTCATCGCTGGCAACGTCGGCACGCAGAAGATCAAGGACGTGTTCTACAGCAACGACGCCAGTAAGTTTGGATCACGGTTTTGCTCAATAAGTCGTCGTTGCGACAGCTCCCACTCACATACTTGCGTGGTGGTTTGTGATCGGCAGTGCTTTGTGAGAAAAATGGCGTGATCTGCAGCAACAAGGGCACATGCACGCTGGGTGGAACGTGTCTCTGCGTGAGCGGCAAGGCCGGACAGTTCTGCGAGGAGGACTCGCCCTACACGGTCATCGACGACAGCAACTGCTTCCCTCCGTCAGCGCTGGTGACGATGCACGACGGTTCTCACCGTGCGATCGGAGATATCCGCGCGGGAAGCCACGTGCTGACACTGGACCAGGACACCGGCCAGCTCGTGTCTTCCGTTGTCTACTATTTACCACATGACGTCCGCCAAACCACCCGCACGCGTTTCATCCGTGTGTTCCATACGCCACAACTCAGCAACACCTCCAACGAGGTAAGTATCATCAGCTGCTGCGCTCCCCAGTTGATTGATCTGGACAGCCACCCACTCAGACGCAATTGCGGTCATACCTCTCTCTTTACAGGATCCGGAGGAGCGGATGCACAAGCTAGACATCACGCCACTGCATCTCGTCTATATCGTCGCGCCTGAGTGGAAGCTGACAGCGTCCAGCACTGGGCGGCTTCCATTGCATCTAGCGAGCAATCACGACTCGATCTACTCCTTCCTGGTGCAGATCTCGGCGCAGGAGCTCAGGCCAGGGGACCTGCTTGTCTCCTTGTCTCACACTGGGAGCCTCCGCGACGTGACCATCTCACGCGTTGCTCAGCTGAGCGTGGTGAGGCGTCGTGGCGCTGTGACGCTGTACACTATGAGCGGCACGATCTTCGTGGACGGCGTGCTCTGCAGCAACTTCGCGGACCTCTACCCATCGCCATCCGCTCTGCTGCAGTTGCCTCGGTGGATCCTCGCCGAGCAGCCGGCCATGGGCACGATGGCATTGACGCCTCGGCTGGGTAGCCGTGCGCGCCACCGCGACGCCGTGGCCTTCGCACTCTTCTCGTTGCATCGGCTGCTCTTTACGTGGTTTCCATTTCCAGCAACGGCGCAACTGCTCAAGTTGGGAATGGAGCTGTTCGTGTTGCCGGTGCTGCACCGTCTCTGGCCACGCCAAGTTGCTGCGCTTGGTTCACTGTCACCAGCTGAATTCCGCGAGTGCGAGTCACTCCATACAAAAACCAAGTCAAATGTAAAGTGAACCGCCACTCTTGCAGCTCCACCACAGAGAGCTAGGCACACTCCAGAGCCAGCTGCGGCAGAGGCGTCCTCCCAGTCATAATGATAATGAGTCTGAACTGTAGAAACCGAGGCAGTAGGGTTTCCACGGAAGCAGCTGCGTGTGGGCGGTGGACAGTATGGATACTTGGACTGCACAGTCCTGCAGTGTACCGGATGCTGTAGAAAGAGAGAGCGACTGCTGCTGGGATTGACAGGTGGCCAGCTGATGTGGCGGCGAGTGATTATTGACACGCCCTGTTCCGTACGAGAAAGCGGCCATACGGATAAGACGGACGGACAATCCACGTGTAGCTGCCTGTGCCATCGGCCACGTCAGCCTCTGCCCGCAACCACACTATCGCATTTGCACGGCCAAGCTCACTACTACCACCACAACTCGAAGCAACTATGATGGTCCAACGCAGCAACAGCGGCTCGACGCTTGGCAAGCGCTACGCGTCCGAGATGACCTCCCAGTTGGAGGCCGCGCTCACGGAGTTCTACCGCCAGGAGTGCCTGCGTTCGCTGTACAAGCCGCAGTTCGACAAGCCGGCGTCGCCCAAGCGCAAGCGCGTTCAGATCGCAGCGACGCCAGAGATCATCGGCAGCGCGGATCCACTCGTGGACCGCCGACCGATCGACGTGTCACCAATCACTAAGCTGGAGATGTTCCTGATCTTGTCGCAGCGTCATTTCCCAGCCCAGAGCTGAAGATGAAGCCAAGCTCAGGCATCTCCCACGTTGCATGCACGCCAGAGCAAGCCATCCAAGCACGCGCGCCGCGCGCCTGCAGCTCCCCTCCACGCGCCGACATCCAGCGCTCATTCCAGCACGCGCGCGTCATTGCTTCGATCGAAAGAAGCACCAGGCGCCCTCCCTGCATCGGTCGCGCTTTCTGCGTGCCTTGGCATCCAATATTTAATGGAGCGAATTGGAACTCTTCCATCGCGTCTCCTCAAACAAAGTTCAATAGATCTTTCTGTCACACTTATCCTTCTGCGTTCGAATGATTTCCGTTCCGTCGCATTGCAATGTGGACGCACGCGCCGTTCCTTCGAGAGAGCCGCCGCGCAGCGGAATGGAAGGAACGCCAAATCGGCCACGCTCACTTCATTCACTTCGCACTGTATCCATCTCAGCCAGTTCATGTCACAAACTGCAGATCCCCCGTTTGAGTGTCGTCTCCACCTAACGTCCTATATTAGTTTCCATTTGTCCTAGAATAGGATCGCGTGTCTGTTTTGGCGCGAGTCGCTTCTCATTTGAATTCTTTGACGAGGGAAACGCCATGACGCTCTGGTCTCGCGGCGGCGGTGCGCGCTCTGGCGGCATATGCGGCTCGCCAGTGTCATCAGACGATGAGGAAGATGTGTTTGCATACGATGAGGCGGATGACCGCGAAAAAAGCGCGTCGAAAGCGACCAAAACGGCCAAGAAACAGCCGAAAGAAGCCACTAAGAAGTCCAAGACATCGGCCACGACGACGGCGACGGCCAAACGCCGACGCGGCAGCGGCAACAAGCCCGCGAAGGAGAAAGAGAAAGAGGAGAAGCCTGTGACTAAGCAGCCGCGCGTGATGAGCAAGAAGGAGCGTGTCCGTGACGCGCCACAGCGATTCATCGAGTATCTCGCAGACCAACTCACACCGTCCACGCAGGCGCAGTACTGTGAGGAGTTTGGCTTGGGGCAGGGCGTCATGCTGCGCTTCCCGACGTCGTGGAGCGAAGTGCGGGAGCGCCGCGAGTTCGGCGAGTGGGCGCAACAGTTGGGCTTCGTGCCGTCCACAGTGCATCGCCATTTGTACCGCATCTCGAGTCTCAACGTCGAGATCGTGCAGGCGGAGCTGCGCAAGCGTGTGCGCGCTCCCACAGAGAAGTATGTCCTACTCGCTGGCTTCTGAACATGCTGGTGGAGGTTGTGATTAACCGTTGCTTGTGGTGTTTGTGTGTGATTAGGGAGGCCCAGGATGGTGATGTTTCGATGAGTGTGGTTGCTGAAGTAGAGCCAGAGCCACACGCAGCGCAGGGTGAAACAACGGAGACAACCGCTGCCACACTTGTGGATTCAGATCTGACTGTGAGCGCTTTAAAGAAGAACGAGAAGACGAGCCTCCAAGTCTTCAAGGAGCACTTCCAGCGCCTCGACCAGGAAGAGCTGGAGATGCTTTCGGTGGCTGAACATGACCGTTTGCTGTCGACCATTCGCCACGAGCAGATCGCCGACGCAATGGAAGAAGTCCTCGCGAGACCTTCTCTTCGAAAGGAGCGAGACCGAGCTCGTCGCATGTCCAAGCTTGGCCGTATCGCCGAGAGACGGCTTTCGATCATCCCCATGCGAGCTTCGATGATGCCGACGACAATCATGGAGGACGAAGAGTGGGAAGACGAAGACGACGAGCCACTACTCACTGTCCAGGAAGGAGATGAAGAAGAGTACGACTCCAGTGAAGATCAGGAAGTCGTCAAGGAGCTGGATGAAGACGCGACGATGACAGGCGAGGGTGCAGTGGCGGATGCGATTGCAGAGACGTTTGACTCGATGATGGTGACTCCTCGCAAGTCTCCACGGCGTAGCTCTCTCGGTGTGGCAGAGTTTACGACGCCTCGACGCAGCCCTCGTATCACTGCTGCTGGCAACGCGACGCAGACTCCTCTCCAAACCCCAACGAAGGCATTGACCACACCACAGAAAACACCACTGAAGGTTCAGATTCAGACGCCGTCGCGAACGCCAATGAAGACGCCAATGCGAACGCCGATGAAGTCCCCAATTCGAACGCCAATGAGGACGCCACAGAAAACTCCGCGACGCAGCTCAATCGGGAAGTGCATGCCCATGGGGACTCCTCGTCGCAGCTCGATCACAAAGACGACATTGACCGAGCTCAAGAGGTGGCGTTTCATTGGCCGCAATGTGCTCAACTCTCTCTTTCACTCCGGGTTTCTCGGCATTGGTGATCTCAAGGTGGCTTTCAACGTGTCGAAGATGTGGCGTGAGCTCTCCATTCCGTACGTGCCCCTGGCCATGCAAGGTCCGCTCTTAGTTCTCACATCTTCCTCACTCTTTATTCTCACAGAGCATACGCATGGTCTGTTGCTGATTACTCGAAGTAAGCGACTTCGCGTGGTGATGTCATTGACGCGCGCAGTTTACTAACGCTGTATTTCATGCAGGCAAACCCAAGTTCTGACGATGGCTCAGATCTATGGAGCTTGTCCAAGTGGCCACTATCTATCGGA
This sequence comes from Pythium sukuiense, assembly GCA_023334995.1. Lineage (NCBI taxonomy): Eukaryota > Oomycota > Peronosporomycetes > Pythiales > Pythiaceae > Pythium > Pythium sukuiense. The sequence goes on from JAADVL010000048.1 coordinate 19,606, forward strand.
CGGTGCCTACAAGGAGGTCTTCAAGGTCTTCTCAGCTCGCCACAAGCGCCTCGAAGCAGTCAGTGTCATGGACGTTCGAGCCATCGAAAACACTGGAAACCAAGTGAGTTTCCTTTCATATTGTGATGGAGGAGCAGTGACTCAACGCGGCATTCCCATGTCTCTGTAGCACATCGTTCGTCAAGAAGTCGCGCATTCGCTGCTACTCTCCGAACTTGTGCGCTCGAAGATCTCGCCACACTTCGTTGAGATCTATGACGTGTTCCTCGCTCGTGAACGACCACACACGATGCGATGGGGCAGCGCCGATTTCCGCAAACCTGTTGACCTCCTCACAGGCAAGCGCAGGAATGCGGGTCCGCCTCCGACCGTCGACGACACCTCTCGCCTCGGTCCAGACAGCCTGTTCCAGTACATCCACATGGAGTTTTGCGACGGTGGTGACGTGGAGGACTTTATCGGCCTTCAGGACAACAAGTTGCTACCAGTCAACTCGGTGGTGCTGCCATTCTTTTTCCAGATGGTCTTCAGTATCTACTCTGCGCGAGAACGCCTCAACTTGCGCCATTGCGACATCAAGGTATGTGAGGCGCTTGCTTTGACTGAGACGGGTATGTCCTCGTATAACTGAACCATGTTTCATGAAATGTCCAGCTCCTCAACTTCTTCCTCAAAGACATTAGCCGCAAGGGCTTGAAGTGTGCTCAAGACGAGCCCCTCACGCTCCAATACGCGATCGGAAACGATGCTTTCAACGTGCAGATGCCCGCAACGTTCTCGTACTGGGTGAAACTAGCCGACTACGGCACGGCAGACTCCAACGTGGAGAACCTAGGCCAACCTGTCACGCTGGACCAGTTCACGACGCTGGAGAACACCCCGATCGAGTTTCTTTTGGAGGGAGATCTCGCGCAGCAGTCCTTTGCTGCGGATACTTTCTCACTTGGGCTCTGCTTCTTGCACTTGTTCACTGGAAGGTACGTCCCCTCTCACAAAGACAATTTCCCGGGTGGAGAATGACCCCATTGATTTTCTACTATGGCACAGCGCGCCGTACGAAGAAATTCTGGAAAGTGTCAAATGCCCGGCCCCTCTTTTCCAGGATCTGAAGCGCCTGTGGATGGTATGTAGCCGTCCACATAATGGATTGATCGACGGTGTTCTTCTCTCGGCACTAACGTTTTTGATTGTCGTGTAGTCGGGCAAAAAGACCTCCTCCTTCTCGGTGCTTCGACGCGTCGGTCTGGACGACTTGGACGATGTGTTGATTCACACTCTGTACCGCTACCTGGTGCTCTTTGGCCTCCCATCGGAGAATCCAAGCGCAGAGAGACAGATCGATCAAGTCTGGAGCCTTCTCATCAAACACCTGCGTCCTAAAGATGCCGCCGGTGCGCAACCGATTCGACAATCCTCACGCCGAGCTGCTGCAGCCAAGGCACCTCTGAGCAAGAGTGCGAAAGATGAGTTCGAAGATGACCAAGCCACGTTCAGTATCGACCGTGGAAACCATGGCATCATCAAGAGGGCTCGAGAGCGACTGACTCGAGTGCCAGGCGCGCGCGGCTTGCTGAACGACCTCGTTTCGTTCAACCCAGCTGGCCGCCCGACGATAAAGTCCACGCTTCTCCACGACGTGTTCAAGTCCATGCGTGTTGTTCCAAGCGAACGCGTTGAGCCACCCCGCCCAGTCCATTACAAGATCGACTGCTACGCGGCCGACAAGGTCCCAGCTGACCGTCTTCCAGACGTGTAGGATGGACATGCTTTTTGCTCTACTTTGTTGTCGCTTCTATAACTTAGTGCTAATACTCCGAGTGTTCTGCTACATCGCGTCGCCAATTTACGTGGCTCGCTCCTTCGTCATGATGACTTCCACCCACGCATGAGCCCTTCAACGCGATGGAACTTTATCCGCACCGGCCGAGAGCTTCTCTGGATAGCCTCGATTGCGTCGCCTCCTCTCAGGATGGGTCGTCCATTTACGGCGGCAACACTGGAGCCCACGAGCACACCCTGTCTCGCAGCAGCACTTCCGGCGTCGACTTGCTTGACAATGCAGCGATTGTTCTGGACTTGCAGCACGCAGCCGATCTCTTTGACGTTCTCGCCGAACACCGCCTCGACCTCGACGCTTACAGGCTCCGGGACGGACGAAATCGGCGCGTCGACAGTCGGCGAGTGCTTTTCGACTGACGACACGCTGGTGCTGCGCGCGTGGCCACTGTTTTGGGGTGTTCGGAATACAAAATGAAAGTGGATTGGGCGCTGAAGCGTACTGACGAGAGTCACGATTTCGTCAAACACAGACGTTTTTTGGCCGTTCAGACCCACGACGTAGCTGCCCACGAGAACTTCAGCCTGAGCAGCGTCTCCATCGGCAGCGATACGAGTGACTTCGGCAAAGCCACCCTTGGTTTTTGTGAGACTCAAGCCGAGGGAGACACCCGCTCGCCCGAACTTGCGGTCGTACTTGCGCCATTTGACTGTGGTGTTCTGTACATATGAGGAGAGAAGAAAGTCAGAGCGTGACACTCGACAGTTTTAAGGCGTGAATGTCGTGTGCGCACGGGTGAGCGAACGACGCAGCGCTTGGAGTGGGCGTCGATCTCGTGGAGCGAGATCTCGTTCTGGCACGTCGTGCACTTGACGAGGAGATCCGTCGAGTACACGCGACTCGATCGGTTCTGGAAATCACTTTCAGAACCACGAAAACTTGTCTCTTCGTCAGCAACAGCTAGATGCGGACCAGTGCGAGCGGATCCCAGTGACGAGCGAGGCGAGTCGTCGAGGATACTGGCACGCAGGGATGCGACATCGGCTGGTGACGCTGGTGTGGAGACGGAATGCATGAGCTGCGCGAGGAACTCATTGACTGATAGGCTTTCACTGGCGTGATTCTTCGCATTCGCAATGACAAGGATGCTGCAAGAAACCTACCCAGTCAGGTCGCATTCGTACCACGTCACAGATTTCAGTGGGCAAACGCACCGGTGCTTGTAGGCTTTCGCGACCGAGGACGTGTATTTCTGGGCAATCGGCAGGTCGACTGTGGTGGAGCCAGCGCACACCGCGATCCACTTGGCGTTGCCGCCAGTCTCCAGTGCGCGTTGTTCGGTCGGCGACCAAGTGTCCATGGCCAGCGACTTGACGAAGCTCACGCTCACTCCCAAGGCACGGTGTTTCCCAGCACACGCGAGACAGAGCAGCACGCCAAAGGACACGCCTGCCCACTGCGGATACACCGCCTTGCAGTCAACGCAGCGCTGCGTAACCACACCATAACCACGTTAGCCATGGGCATGCGGACACCTCCATGCGGACAGCTCACGTACGTCATTGCCCGGCAGCAGTCGGATCGCGGCCTCCACGACGGGAGTGAGATGCTCCGCCGCTGGCACCACATTGCCATTGGTCTTCGCCTTGTTTCCTGCAGTTGCAGACACTGGGGTGCCCGTGGTGCCGCTGCGCACGCGCGCGACGTCGCCCATTCTCCTGAGGATGGCCGTCACCTCGCGACTTGTTCCCTCTGTGGCGCGACCAGCTCAGAAAGAGAGGCGGACCTGCTTCAAATACCCAGTTTTGGGTGGTGGGTCTCTGTGGGTTTTACCTCATGGTTACCGTTAGTCACTAAGCTCAAGTGTAACCCCTGGTTTTAGTACCAGCTGAGTTGCGCGCCACCTGGAGGAGCTCCTCATGGGTTGGGTGGTGGCGGGAATTGGTCGAAAAAGACCGCCAAACGCAGCAGGTGAAGCCAAGCCAACGGCCTGGGTGGACGGAGCCATTCCACTTCCCCCTTCCGCATCGCTTCGCCCTCTGACGAAATGACCGACTTCGCGGCGCTCGTGGCGGCGCTCGCGTCCAACGACGACAGCCAGCGCAAGCCCGCCGAGCAGACCTACGAGCAGCTCAAGAAGGAGACCCCGCAGACGCTCGTGGTGCAGCTCGTGCAGCTGCTGCGCGGCTCGCCCGACGAGGCCTCGCGTGCCTTCGCCAGCGTGCTGCTGCGTCGCCTCGTCGAGTCCAAGAACGGCGTGTACGCGCAGCTCGATGGCGCCACGCAGGCCACGCTCAAGGCGCAGGTGCTCGAGGCCGTGAGCTCCGAGCCTGTGGCCCACATCCGCCGCAAGCTCGGCCACGTCGTGGCGGAGCTCGCTGCCATGTCCGAGATCGCCGAGCAATCATGGCCAGAGGTGCTGGTGGTCGTATCGGCGCTCAGCACGAGCAGCGAGGCCGCTCTGCGTGAGACTGCGCTTGACATCATCGCGTACCTGGCGTCGTACGCCGGCGCGACGCTCGAGCCTCACAAGGAGAGCTTCCTCACGCTCTTCACCAACACGCTGAACGACCCCAGCGGCGAGGTGCAGGTCGCGACGCTCAAGGCCGCGTCCTCGTTCCTGCTCACGCTCGAGAAGCAGGAGGAGATCGCCGCTTTCGCCATCATCATCGCTCCTATGCTCCGCGTACGTTTCCCGCATGCTCATACCAAATCTGTACCCATTTCTAACCCCCCCCCTCTCGCTGTCCTCGAATCGATAGATCCTTGAAGTGCTGCTGCAGACGGGTGACGAAGTCACGCTCCGCGAGGTGGTGCAGTCGCTCGTGCAGGTCGCGGAGGCGCACCCAAAGTTCTTCCGCAAGTCGCTCGACGACGTGGCGCGTGCCATGTTCGTGATCGTCTCAGCGCAGTCGCTCGATGGCGAGACGCGTGAGCTCGCGCTCGAGTTCGTGCTTTCGCTGTGCGAGAACGCCGGCGCCATGGTGCGCAAGTCGTCGCCATTCGTCGTGCAGTCGATTGTGCCGCTCGCGATTCAGCTCCAGACCGAAGTCGAGGACGACAGCGAGTGGGCTCTCAAATTCGACGACCCGGAGACCTTCACCGAGTCGGCTGACAGCGATGAGACCATCAGCGACGCTGCCGCTGCCGCCATTGACCGTCTCAGCACAGCGCTTGGCGGCTCGGCCGTGCTGCCGATCGCGATCCCAGTGATCACCAGCTACCTGCAGGACGCGGACTGGAAGAAGCGTCGCGCGGCGCTGTACACGACGTGTCTGCTGGGCGAAGGCTCCAAGTCGCTCATGCTGCGCGAGCTGGACAACGTCATGCAGCTCGTGCTGCCATTCCTGGGCGACGCGCACCCACGCGTCCAGTACTCGGCCGTCCACTGCGTGGGCCAGCTCGCGGAGGACTTCGGCGAGGTAGAGAAGGGCAAGAACTTCCAGGCGCGTTACCACGCGGCCGTGCTGCCGGCGCTGACGGCGATCCTGAACGGCGAGGCGCTGCCTCTGCGCACGCGTGCGCTCGCTGCCAGCGTCGTGGTCAACTTCTGTAACATCAACGTGTGCAAGGCCAAGTACGTGAAGAAGCACGCTCAGGCGCTTCTCGAGGCGCTGTTCAACGCGCTGCGGAACACGACGCGCCAGGTGCAGGAGCAGGCGATCACCGCCGTCGCGACGGTCGCCAAGGTCATCGGCAGCGACTTCGACCGCTACTACGAGATCTTCATCCCGTTGGCCAAGGACGTTCTCGTGAACGCTCAGGGCAAGGAGTACGGTCTGCTGCGTGGCAAGGCCATGGAGTCGATCGCGCTCATCGGCCAGGCCGTGGGTAAGGAGCGCTTCGCCCCGGACGCCAAGGCCGTCATGGACATTCTTGTGCGTCTCCACGCCAGCGAAGAGGTGGAAGGCCCGGAGGTCCAGTACGTCGCGCAGGCCTGTGTGCGTATCGGCAGCATCCTCAAGCAGGACTTCGTCCCGTACCTTCCATACGTCGTGCCACCGCTCCTCAAGCAGGCCAAGATCGAGCCGGACATTGTGCTCACGGACATTGAGGCTGGTGCCGAAGACGACGTCACGTCGGGAGAGGTCGACGCCAAGGGCCGTGAGACTCTGATGGTCGATATCCGCGGCGAGGGAAAGAAGAAGCTGCAGATCAACACGAGCGCGCTCCAGGACAAGACCAACGCGTGCAACATGCTCTACCAGTGTGCCGTGGATCTCCAGGGCGCGTTTTACCCGTACGTGCCAGAGGTCGCGGAGGTGCTCATCCCGATGCTCAAGTTCGAGTACATGGAGGACATCCGTGTCGTGAGCGGCCTCACTCTCTCGCGCCTGTTGTCGGCTGCCGTCGACGGCTCGATCAACTACGGCCACGCCGCGACCGCGCCACAATTCCCTCAGCAGCTCTTTGAGCGCAGTCTGGACCCACTGCTCGCGCAGCTCCAGGAGGAGGAGGAGCCGGAGGTGCGCAGCGCGCTGGCGGAAGGCACGTCGGCTCTTCTCGAGGTTTGCAAGGAAAGCGCCGACAAGGGCTTCCCAGTCGGTCTGCCGATCGAGCACGTGCCACGTGTGATCGAGGCGCTCAAGGCCATCGCCGTCGAGAGCGCCGAGACGCTCGTGCGCGCCCACAAGATGAACGCGCAGGACGAAGACTTCGACGAGGAGGAGGCGCTCCAGCAGAGCGAGGCGATCGAGCTTGAGGAGGGCGTGTTCCGCTCGATGGTGGACTCGATTGGCTGGATTATCAAGACCCAGCGCGAGGCGTTCTTCCCAGTGTTCAAGAGCCACCTGCTGGCCTTCGTGCAGCCGCTGCTCGAGCAGAACGCCGTCAATGTGCTGCGTGGCCAGGCGATCTGCATGATCGACGACATCATTGAGCACTGTGGCGTCGCTGCGCAGGAGTTGCTGCCAATGTTCATCTCGCACCTCGTCGCTGGTCTTGAGGACCCGTCGCCTGCCGTGATCCAGGCGTCGGCCTACGGTGTCGGTGTGTGTGCCGAGAAGACGGGCGCTGCTTTCGTGCCGTACGCCGCGCAGTCGCTCGAGAAGCTCGTCACCCTCATTGAGGCGTCGTCGGGCGTCGGTGAGGAGGAGGCGGAGGTGCTCGCCGCGCGCGACAACGCCGTCAGCGCGGTGTCGAAGATCCTGCTTCAGTACGAGTCCTCCGTTGATGCGGCCAAGCTGTGGCCGCAGTGGCTCACGTGGCTGCCGCTTCGTACGGACGCCATCGAGGCTCGTGACCTGCACGCGCGTTTCATCAACTGGATCGCGCAGGGTCACACGCACTTGCTGGGCGGTGCCTCGTTCTCCAACCTCTCGTCGGTGCTCAAGGTCTTCGCTGCCATTCTGCGTACGTTGCTGTGTTTGTGGACTGATTGCTGGTGTGTTGACAAGGTGGCTAACGTTTGATGTTGTTGATTCTTCTTGTGATCCACAGTCCACGAGCCAGAGGAGGCTGACGAGCCAGCGCAGGGTGAGGAGGAGGAGGATCTGGACTTCGAGATCGTGTCGGAGGCGTCCAAGCAGCAGATGCGAGACGTGCTTGCCAAGTTGCAGACGCAGCTGCCGCCTGCGGTCGTCCAGGGTGCGTGGGCCACGCTCTCGGGTCCAGAGCAGCAGGTGCTCGCCCAGCTCGGTGCCTAGGTGTCTGGGTGGTGTGAGGTGCCAGTATGAAGCCGAAAGGCGCCAATTTCATATCCCAAGTGTAGCAAATGTAGGAAAACAAAGACCCCGTAGCGATTAGATAATACACGTGCATGTGGGGAACGATGGAGAGCCAAGGTTTGCAGGTGCTGTGCCAACGACAACATGAACTGTAGCCATGCTCTCACCAAGTCAACTGACACGACCTAAGCGGCAGCATATCGATATCCTACCGGTTTTCTTGCTCTGCTCTTGTAAAGAGATACCAGTACCCGAATCCTCGTGTGAAGAGATACCAGTGGTGACGTACTTTCTCATTCTACACAGTGTGGACCACACAAGTTCGTGTGGTACGTTGGTACCGCATATTACCTATTCAATGGCACAGTTTGAAGAACTCCTCCTTTCCAGGTCATTCTCACTCATTTGCAAATCCGTCACCATGTCACAAAAGAAATCGACCTCAAGGAAAGGCCAACATGTACCGAAGCCCCGCGCTGACCGCCTACAAGGACGCCATCTGCGTGCGCCGCGCCGTCATCCTGGCCATCCCGCAGGCAGCTGCAGCGCGCGATACTGCAACGCGCTCGCTGATGGGCACGCTCACGGAGCTCGCGCCCGACGGCCGCACCATCCTCATGGATGAAGTGAAGGCCTTTCTCCAGCTCGCCAACAACCAGCACAAGGACTTTACTGAGGCGGTGACCAAGACCTCAAACGAGTATCAGACGGTCGCGCGTGCCCTCGCGGAAACCACGGTGGAAGCGAATCGGCTCCAGGAACACCTTCTCAATGCCACGGAGGCCAACGCGGAGATGATGCGAGAGAACGCGGTCATCCGCGCCGAGAACGCGGCCATCCGCGCCGAGAACGTGGCCATTCGCGCCGAGAACGCGCGCCTCCAGGCGGCGTTGGCCCAGCAGCAAGTTGCGGCGGAGAAGGCGGTCGTGGACGCGCAACAAGAGACGGCGCAGCTCCAGACGGCATTCGATCAGTATCAAGCAGCGGCCGCCGAGTCGATTCAGGCCGCGCGTGATGCGAATGATCGGCTCCGGGCGGAGTTGACTTCACCAAGAAGCGGCGCTGGCCCGCGAAGAAGCCTCCATGGCAGCCGAGCGCGAGGCAAGCCGCCAGCACGCCAGCGAGCTCGAGCAGCGACTCGAGCGCATGAAGGCGAACCAAGCCGCCATGCGCAGTCAGCTCGCAGTGCTACGTCGTCAAGTGCGTCCTGGAACGGTGGCAGCGCCACTTGCCAACACCAACGTCGACAGCAACGCCGACGTCCATACCAACACTCACACGGACGCTGCTCCAGCAGACGGCGCCGTCGACCAGCCCCCCGGTCAATCGCTTCCTCGACAGGACGAGGACCAAGCAGCGCCAGCCCACGAGCTGATGCCCCGACGCGCTCCGGCCTACCTTGCTCGGCCAACCAAGGCGCATTAGCAGCGTCAGGTCGCTTTGAAGGAAGAACGCGAGGCCAAGAAGAAGGCCGAGGATGATGCTCGTGCCAAGGATATGGCCTACATCATGCGTATCGACCGCACAGCTGCTCGCGGAAGTGCTACTGCGGCTGCCGGAGCTGCCGCGGCCTTCATCGGTGGTAATTCAGCCCGTGGAGCTTAGTCTTCGCCATCTATTCAGCAAATCCGCAAGCCGGTCAGCCAGCCAGGCAGTTCGACGTCCAGCTTCTAGTGCCACCCCAGGAGTCTGGAGCTGCGCCGCAAGTCCATCCAGCGAGCCGCCTTGTTGGTGAGCGGATCACATGAGTCGTCCAATGTTCCATACACCGTCGATGACTGGTCTCACCAGTGAAACAAGTTAGTGATACCAGCATAGCGAAGCCAGCATCCAAGACGAACAGTACGTACCGAGGTTTGATGGTCCTGAAGAAAAGCAACACGAATGCGCAACCTTCACGAACTGCTCTTGCTGGGACCGGCTTTCTCTTCTTCAATCGTCTCATCCAGCATTCGACGTCGTCCTTCGAGAGACTGGTCCCTGCATCAACAGTCGACTCGTCAGACGCCGCAGTCATCCCCACCGACATAACGAAGCAACACGTACTCGTACTATTTGCGTTCGGACAGTGCAGGTGCATGGATTCGGCGTCGCTCGGACGCTACTGCCACCAGACGCTGGAACAGGTCCTGCAGTGGAGGACGCCGCGATCTTCATGCCTCTCCTCAGGATACCACAGCGCTACCTGGCGCTCGATCTCTCGGGGAGAACTTGGCGGAGTCGTAGCGGCTGAACACGCTACCGGACACACAGAAGCACACAGGAACAATGTGAGAGACTGGGGAAGCGCGAAGCAAGTGACGTACACACATACACGTCCGTGTCCAGCGGAGGACTCGTCGAGTGCATGAGAGCTGCTTGGTGGAGCTGGGCCATGCCGACGTTGCCCATCGTGGTGCGCTCACCCACACGCCGCTAGGTAGCATGTAGCCGTTGGGTGACGAGGTGCGTTGGAGTTGCTCGTCGACAGACGCGACGCGATCGCGTAGGGTCTCGAAGGACGAACATGGAGCCGTTAAGCCCCACGAGGAGTCGCATCGCCTCACACGTGGACAGATCAGGATGGCTGTCGCTGGTGTGGAGCGTTCGCCCACGCAGTCGTCGCGAGTCCCGACGATGTCGAACCTACGATATTCATCTATGCGTGAGACTGGATCTCCAGTGATCAACAGGCCATCAACGTCAAACGCACAGATCTGCTTGGCTCTTGAGCGCGCTGCGCACGCAGTGGATCTCCCGCACGACGCTCGCGTCGCTTGCGCTCGCAGAGATGACCTGAAAACACACCACACAAGGTCAGAAACTCGCACTCGCAGTCGTCACGTTCAAGCCCGTAGCGCAACTCACCGCACGATGTTATCACTCGTTCCTAGGGAGCAGCCTGCCGAAGGACTCGTTTTCGCCTCATTTTCGTAGACTCGTGTGCAGAGCGCCAATCAGCGCCAGCAAGCCGTGCGACGTCGATTCGCTCGGCCGTCGGCTCAGCTTCATTTTGCATGTGGAGCTGCCGACTGGGGACGATTGCACTTCACCGAACTGTCTTATCTCGACAAAGTATCAATGGGTTAATCTGCTTCGGCTCACTCATCACTGCATTCATTCGCTGAGCATCCACGTGAACAAGGCAGATTCGCTGCCTGCATTGCTGGGGCATCACATGCGTTGCTGTGTTTGTGGTCTCTGGGACTCACCTACAAGGTGAGGCTCTACTCCAAGATACTGCGTTGCTCCCGCCATATACATCTCCCTCCGCTGTACGGTCACAAACCGGCGCAAGGGGAAGGGGGAGAGGATCTGGGCTTCGAGATCGTGTCGAATGCGCCCAAGCAGCAGATGCAAGAGGTGCTTGCGTTGCAGACGAAGTTGCTGCCTGCGGTCGTTCAGGATACGTGGGCCTCGCTCTCGCGTCCAGAGCTCGGAGCCCAAGCGTCTGGGTGGTGTGAGGGGCGAGTATGCAGCCAAAAGTCTCCTACCATGTCATATTCAAGTGTAGCAAATGTAGGGAGAACGAAGATCCAGAACGAACAGATAGTACTAGTATTGGACGATGAAAAACGAAGATCTGTGGATGATGCACATGGCTACAGTCACTATTCAGGTCGTCGTTGAAGTCACCACAGTACGTCGATCTTTGACTTCGTGAGTCAGCTGGGGGGCGCCACTGCACCTGAATCCCTCAACCAATGGGTTTTGTTACTGAAGTGACATCCACGGCACGAAGGATCAAGCCCATGCAGTGCATCAAGAGTACGGTAGGTACCAAACCTCCTTGGATGGCTACAGTCACTATTCGGAGTTTGCAGTGGCCACGACATGCCAGTTGGCGCTTTCCTATTTCCCTGCTGCCATTTAAAATGCCGCGAAGCAACAAGCCGAAGGCCACCACGCAGCAGAAGATCCCACCAAAGCCTGTAGGCACAGAGTGGTCGCACTTGGTCCCGCCGCCACCTCTGATCCCATCGTCGAGACCATCGAAGCAGCGTGTTCGTCAACAGGCAAGCTTCAACTTGATCGCCCCACCAACGGCAGATACGTTTCAGGGACCGATCGCCCCGGAGTTTCAATCCCTCGACGCGCTGCTGCAATGGGAGCTGAGTGAGCGAGCGAAGCATGCTAAGAAGGTGGCTCGTGGGCCTGCACTCGCTGAGGAAGAGGACAATGCGACGGACAATCGTTCAAGTGACGATGCCGGAGAACGTCAACGCGCGATGATGCGCGATCGTAAGCGATCCAACGGTCAGATACAAGGCTTTGCCAAGCAGCAGCAGAAGAAGAAACAGCAGCGGACGGGCGCTGATTGAGCCTTCGTCCACTGCTGATGACGTCGCCAAATCCCGAAAAGATCATCGTGGCGTTGTGCCAGTTTTGTCGAACCAGTAGGTGCCGTTTGATTAATCCACTCAACACATTTCTTTTCCTTGATTTACCTTTTGAGCAAGAGCTTGAGCGCGATGCCGGCGACAACCACTGCGCTCACCAGCCCGAGTCCCATGATCTGGTCTACAGTTCCACGTCATCATTAGCAGGCATCACTCAACCGTCACGACCACAAACGAGATACAGTACCATTTGCTGTCACGTCCTTGATGCACTGATGGAGCGCCAGCGCCTGCGAGTGAGTCGGCTCGAGCCGCAGGAGCCGCTCGCAGTAGCTGCGGCTCACTCTGTAGTCTCCCAGCGCGTACGTCGACAGCGCCAGCCAGTACAGACTCTCCTTCACCTCGTACCCAGTCTTCAACAGGTCTGCCATTCATCAACATCAAATCCAACATGTTCATCAATCAGTTGGTTCCGTCCATCAACCACTCGAATCTGCACGCGCCTTCGAGCAGCCCGACGCCGCGTAGCTTGTCGTCTCGCTTGGAGCTCTTGACCAGCGCGACAGCGTACCGGTACTTAACGCTGGGCGACGGCGTCTCCATCTGCTGCTCCTCCAGATACGCCTCTCGCGCGGCCTCTAGCTCCTCTATGGAGAACCAGTCGCTGCCGCCCAGGTCGCCACGCGCCGCCTTTTCCTCGTTGCTTTTCATGGGTCGGCGTCCGCCACGACGCTGGCCGCTGCGGCCGCCATTGTGGCGGTGCGTGTGGCTCGTCATGGAGCGCCGCGGCTCCAGCATCATGCGCTTCCGGTTCTGCATCGTCGTGGTTGTGTGGGCGGGCAAATGACTGCGCAAAAGAGCTCTTCGCTCAGGTGGTTCTTCGACCTGGTCACACTCAACAGAGAACAAAAGAACGCAGCAGGTCGGACCTCTGTTGGACCCAGAGAGTTTTCCACAATGTGGTGTGGGGCAGAGTGTGGGTCATATGTGTACCTATTGAGGATGAGGAACATGGGTACACTTCATAGGACCATGAGCTTCTATAGATGCAACGACTACGACTGCTTGGCGGCTTCGGGCTTGCGCTTTCCGTGGCGATCCTTGAGGTATGCGCCGCGGACTTGGAAGAAGAGCTGCAAGAAACGACAGGATGTCAGTGTGAATGGGTAGAGGGTGTGGTTCTACAGTTTATCAAACGCACCTGGCCGTTGAGCGCGTCGATGAAGATCATGCCGCCAAACGCCATGGCGAAGTACCACTAAGGACGCAAATACCACGCGGTTAGTGCTTGGTTCTGTCATGAGGATCGACCATTTGCAAGTATTCGTACGTGGTTGGTGAAGAGATCCTTCCCGTAGTAGGTCCACAGCGTGACGGCAGTGTGCGGCACGATGCGGGCGAGGACGAACGCTATCCACTGCAGCGTCCACACGGACGAATACGCCTGCGAGGTCTGGATCGTGTATCCGCTCATAGACATGAGCTTGCGTAGATGCATGAACGCCGAGTGCAATTCGCAGATGAGCGCCAGCGAAAGCAGCGGCACGCCGACCGTCTTGGTGAGAGCCGAGATGTAGCAGATGAGAATCACGACATGGTGAGCCACGATGCCCGGCGCCTTGATGTACAGGCGGTTGAGCATGAAGTCCCACAGATCATACGCAAAGTAGCCTAGTGCAGACAAGTGCAGGTTAGTGCTGCTCATGCATGGAAGATACATGCAGGAAGACGCACCTGTGGAGACAGAGGTCGTGACAAACTCCCAGTACGAGACGCTGTTCACGTAGTCGCCCGCCATGGAGTGGTCCATCGCAATAGCGTAGATCGCCAGCAGCGACGAGACGGCCGAGTGTGACATCGACACGAAGGTGTTGTACCACAGGAGCTGGTTGCTGTTGGACATGACGCCGAACGCCTTGACGTTGGACGCAACCATGGGCGCGATGATGACACGCGCGGCCGTGAATGCCTGCAGACAGAGCCAACCACCATGAGCCCACGGAGCTCTTCATAACACAGCTTAATCAATCACGAAACACGCACCAGTGACGAAGCCAGGATGATCCACAGCCGCGGGTCCGTGAACAGCTACAGCAGCATCAAGCGGATGAGCCAGGGGGCGCCTGGCCATGGAGAGGGAGTTGAGAGGGAGACACACCATGAAGGCGCACATGCCGAACCAGGCGAGCACGAGCGTCTCGGTGATCATGGTGGCGAGTATGGTGGACAGCGAGGAGGCGGCGGAGTGGCGGCCGGCGTGGAGCTCTTCGAGCAGTGGGGATCCAGAATCCCTTGGCAGCTAAGTTGGCAGTGGAACTCAGTGCCGAGGGTCCGACCCGATGGCTCCGCTTGACCCTTCCTTCCTGTTCTTTTCGGCCGGCCGGTGGGCAAACTTGCACCTGCTGATGGATAATCATCTATATCAGTTCATTATCTGGATTTAGTGTATAGACGTGGGGTTGATTCATATCAGTATACGGATTTTGCTATATTGACATGGCTTCGGTCAACATTGATTGGCTAGTCGGCCTGAGGAGCTCCCATTGCGAGAAAGGACGGCGTTAACAAGCGACGTCGTGGGTGTTGATGGAGCAAGCTAATCGCACGCTCCATCGCATTGCGAAGGCATTGGAGAGCATGGGGTGTTGGACATCGTATTTGTATTCATATCAGTCAGTCTGTGCTGCAGCTGTGGTCGGTAGTAGCATGTAGTGTACACTCGGGATAAATAGTCGCTCTGCTGCAGGAAGCAATAGGACTCTGCCCCGCCTCGCATGGATAACTTAGTGGCGTCGAGGAAGAATAGATAGACTGGCGGAGAGGAACGCTGCGTCGGCCAGCCACGACCGGCGCAGTTGAACGCGGACGCACACACCAGACACAGGAGAGGGCCGGTGTCAGGGCCTCAGGGTCACTCACTCCGCCCGAGTGCAGGAGCGACCACTAAGCCTTGTCTCCTTCACGGCAAATGCGCTGGAAGATCGACAGGCGCGAGAACTTGGCACTGGCGTCGGACACGTCAACGGACGATGGCGGTGACTCGAGCGAGTCCAGCAGACTGGACGTCGAGCTGGCAGTCTCCGAGTCGGCACCAAACTTGAGGTCCGAGAATGGATCGCGGAACATCAAGGCGTCGACTTCAGGAGGCGACGCCAGCGAGCTGCCGATCGAAGTCAGAGGCGTGAGTGTGACCTGCTTGAGACCACCAAAGGGAAGCGACAGGTCGATTGGGGTGTTGCCATTGGCGTACGGGTTCACGAGCAGATCCGCAGCCGCTGCGGACACCTCGGCCTCGTCGGCATCGCTGGCATTCGAGGAGATGCTGGTGGTCTCATCCTCCGGGCCTGGGATGTGGATGAAGCGGCAACGCGAGCCGTACATGCAGCGACCCGTGGTCACAAACGCCTTGCAACGCGTCGTCTTGTACTTGGGGTGGCGCAGGACTCCTCGTAGTTCGTCTTCACCGTGGGCGAACTGGCACTTGCTTCCGTAGCGGCAGGCACCAGTGTCCATAAAATGCTTGCACAGCTCCGTCTTGTAGAGACTGTTGCGCGCAGTCGTTGGCAGACGACCGCAGTCGATGATGTCACCATTGGCGAGCACGTGGATCGGCCCAGCACTGTTGTACACTGGAGCAGGCACTGGCATCGGAGCCGCCGCGGAAGTTGCCTGAAGTCTCATCTTGGCGGTTGGTGGAGATGAATAGAGTGGACGAGTGAGGCTTGCCGGAGTGTCTCGCAGACTAGATAGAATACCGAACTGGATGTCCCGTAAGGCACTCAGGCGTCGACTTTCGCACGACGTGAAAACGCGCAGAGTGAGTCGTTGGAGTGGAAGTGCGGATCCCAGAGGCAGGAGGAGATCGATCACTGTCGAGACGGTGGAGAATGGTTTTCTCAACGGCGATTCCTCCCTCCTTCTTCACAGATTAGCTATCCGGCCGTGAGGAAAGGCGGCCACGTCGTCGACGTCGTCTGGCAATTGTGGCCGTCCTCAATAGAGGCGTCGCCGGCTGCTGCGGTACAGGACGGACGACGAGGCCGGCTTTGCTGGCCCAAACTGGCCACCTCGTGGCTGTGACCTGTGCCAGCCATCACCTCGCACTGGCCTCCATACCTGAGACGCAAGAGCCCCAGCCTCGTCTTGGCACTCGACGCAGAGGTCGCATGGCCATTTGGTGGCTTGGCCACCCTACTCACCTTATCCTGCTTGCGGCTGGCATGTCACCAGTTGTTGCGGTGTGGGCTGCCTGCTGTGCGTAATAACCCAGTCGCCGATTAGCTTTTGTCGCACTGTTTCCTCCATTCACCCAAAAATACCCAAGTTGCCTGCAGCTCACAGTCACGTCGGCCATAGTCTCAGTTCAGTTGTCTGATTTTTTCATGAGTTGCCTCCACCTCACGATCCGCAAACCACACGACGAAGCCACGGGCTCAGCTGCCAGCCAAGCGCGCGTCCCCTCTTTCTATCTGCTTGAACTATGACGGCGTGAGACAGCTGAACTCAAAGCTACGGCGTTCGCACCTCAGTGACCGACAGCTGGATCACGGTCATGGTTGCAACAACTCCGAACATCTCATGGCTTGATTCTTCGCGATCACTGCGTTGACTTCTCGACCAAATCCCAGTAGTGGACGACGCTTTTCGCCTCCATGACCTTTCGCGCCGTCACCTTGGTGCGACATTCCTGGAAGCGGAAGTTGTTGAAGGCGCGCTTCGCCACGACGCCTTGCCACACGAGTTGGCACCCGGACGCCGACGTGAAGCCAGTCTCGGTGTCTTCCTGGTGGTTGTCTTCAGCATCAGAGTCTTCACCGTCGTTGTCGCCCGTCCAGCGAATACGTCGCATCAGTAGCCTCGAGTAGTGCTTGACAGCCTTGCGTCCTCCTTCCACGACGATCACATTAATGTCGTCCTCCTTGCAGATCAGAACACCACCAGTGAGATGGTACTGCTGGGCATTCACGTCCACCTTGAAGCGATGCTGAGGGTTGGCAAGGTCAGGCACTCGGAACACAGCCACGTGGATGTCGCCTTCTGCGTCTTCCTTGATCTTTCGCAGCTTCTTCTCTCGTCGCTCTTCTGGCGTGAGCTTGCGAGCCAGGTTTCGCATCTCGTGGTTCTTCTCTCGCTGGGCCATTTGCTGACGCACTTTCCGTTCAATGGCCGACGGATCGGCCACTGCCTGCTCGCCGAGCACCTTCATCATGTTGGACAGCTTCACCTTTGCCTCCGGCGGCGGCATCAAACCCAACGCGATCTTGTCCTGCTTCTCCTTTTCACGCTCAGCGCGGTTCTGTCGTCGGATCTTCTTCCGTTCCTACAATCCAAACACAACCAGTCAGTCCTACGAGGCCACGTCCTCCTCCACAGACAATGGGCAGCTCCCTTACCACTGCCGTGAGCATCAGCGGCACAACCACAGGCTCCGTGTCTTGCTTGAACATCGGGTTCACTCGTGCGGGGTGCTCGATCACGTGGATCGTTCCACAGTGCTTGGCCTTCATTTCCGAGTACTCGATGGATACATCCGGGTTCTCTTTCCTGGCCTGGGCTTTGATGAATCCGAACTTGTCGACCAGTGACTTCTTGTCCTTTGGCAGGTACTCGATGTCCCACCACTCGACATCGGGCGTCACTGGCGCGGCCTTGATGGGCACGTCGATGTCGTGTAGCTCCATGATCTCTGGCTGTGTCTCTTCTTCTTTATCAGCGTTGGCTCCTTCAGCTCCATCTTCGTCGATAGGCACGATTGTCTCTTTCTGGTATGCACGCGGATTCCGGCCCGACGTGAAACCCGCCAGCATCTTCTTCGCCTCGCGGGCTCGCAGTTGGTCGGCCTGCTTGACGTACGTGCCTTGCTGCACGAAGCTGAAGCTCTTGGCTGCGCGGCTACAACGATAACAACATACAAACATCAGTACTTCCGTTGGTGAATGCATCCACCAAACTACGACGTACGTCTCTCGCTTCTTCATCTTCAGACGCGGGTCCACGGTGTCCAGGCGGTCGTCCTTGTCGACAGATCGATGCGACAGATATGGGTTCTGGTTGGCCTTGCTGCTAGCAGCAGCAGCCTTGTTGGCCCGCAGCGTCGCGACTGGCGCTGGCACTGGGGCAGCCACGACGTTGCCGTGCTCGTCGATCTGTCGGCCCTGGTCGTCCAGCAGCAGCGGCGCTGGCTTAAACGACGCTGACGACGCCACAGCCATCGCGGCCGCTGCTGCTGCTGCCGTCGAGCCTGCCGTTGACGTGGCGCTGGCGGGTGTAGGCTTCTTGAGCATCGCCTGGATGTGCGTCATCTGCTCCTGGACCGACTTGTAGATCATGTCTGCGCGTCGGCGCTGCTCCTCCGCCACTCGCTGTTGCTCCGCCAGATCCACAGGGATCGTAGTTGCTGCCGTGGCTGTGTATCTGCTGGACGAGGGGTTCGTCTGTGCGATTTTGGCGGCGGCAGCCTGAGCGATCTTGGCAGCGGCGGCCTTTGCGATCTCCACCGGGTCTAGCGGGCGCTTGGCTGGGGCTGCAGACGCTGTTGTTGCTGCATTTGCTCCACCATTGTCTCTGTCTGCAGTGGAGATCTTCGCGGGGCGCTCTCCATCGCCGGGGGCGTCACTGAAGCGGCTGCGGCGCTTGCGTCCGGTGCTCTCTTCCATCTTGGTCGTGGTGTTCGGAGCTTGCTTCCTGTGGAGACGATGGTGATGTTCTTATCTGTTACAAGGGTTGACGTTATGGTGGTTTGTTTCGAACCGATTTGTTAGAAAAGCACCGCCCTGCTCGACGTTATTTCCGGACACAGCGTTTTTCCACGATGAAAAGGAGAGATGACATTTCTGATTTCAATGATACGTTGATATTTATTGAGGATAGGCGACGCTGTGCGTCCATATCCCATACAAACTGCTACTGTGGGTATGGACGCCTCGTGGCTGGCGATTAGGGTTGCCGCCCATTTTCATTGTGGTGGGGTGTTTCTTTCCTTTCACGTGCGACTGTGACTCTGCATCCGGCCTCGAATATTGGAAGCCAAGTCATCCGACGAGCAGCTCAGTGACGACGCTCCGCGGCCCTCCCAGCGCCGCCGCCTCGCCACCGCCACTGCCAGATCCACCACAGCATCTGTCTAGCTAGCTACGTGCGATTCCCGAGCGAATCGCGACTGTAGCGAGCGAGAGAGACGCCAACGAGTGCCCGCGATCCGGCCATTGAACGGATCCCAACTCATCAAGAGAGAGAGAGAGAGAGAGAGACCCATGGGCGAGCAGAAGAAAGCCTCTGCACGAGGAGCTTCTAAGGCGGCTCCTGCTGTGCCGCGGCCCACGATGGAGGAGGTCATGGACGAGCTGCAGAGCCGCTTCCTCGTGAACCTGCCGGCCAGTGAGCTGGCCTCGAGCGAGCGGCTCTTCTTCCAGATCGAGCAGTGCTACTGGTTCTACGAGGACTTCTACGCCGACCAGATGAAGCACTTGCAGCACCTGAAGCTGAACGAGTTCGCCAAGCTCATGTTCGGCCACTGCCCACTGCTGCGTCCCCTGGCGCATCAGTGTGACAAGCTCTTCCAGGACTTCAAGGTCTACCAGAGCCAAGTGCCCGTGGTCGGCTGCATCCTGCTGAACGCGCAGCGCACCAAGCTGCTGCTCGTGCGTAACTGGAAGGGTACGTCCTGGAGCTTCCCGCGTGGCAAGGTGAACCAGGACGAGTCCGATCTCGAGTGTGCACGCCGCGAAGTGTTTGAGGAGTGCGGCTACGACGTGGGCGCCGACGCGCTGTCGGAAAAAGTGTTTATCGAGTTCGTGCAGAACGAGCAGCGCATGCGCATGTACATCGCATCCGGCGTGCCCGAGGAGTTCAAGTTCGCGCCGCAGACGCGCAAGGAGATCAGTCTCATCCAGTGGTTCGAGTTCGACTCGCTGCCCAAGAAGACGTGGTGCGTGCTGCCCTTCATGCCGCGGTTACGGCGATGGATCAACCGCGACAAGGGCAACCGTAACGGCAAGAACGGTGCTGCTCAGGACGCCAACAAGGGCCGAGCGTCCTCTGCGCCACGCAACCGTCCCATGGCGGTCATCACGAACGTCGTGAAGAAGCCGACGCCGTCCGAGCGGTCGGTGTCCACGCCACACGCCCGGCCAGTGGCTCGCAAAGGGCGAGGCCACTTTGGCACGGAGTTTGAGACTGCCACGTCGTACGATGGCGTCAATGATGAGACGTTTGGCGCGAAGAAGGCCGGCTTCAGTGTGGAAGACATGTTCAGCGTGAACGAGAAGCTCACGGGCCAGAAGTTCGAGTACGACGGCAACCCACACGACTTTGGCAAGCCCACAGCCGTGCCTCCGCGAGCGTCCTCGCGAGGCGTGTTCCAGTACGGTCCGCAGTCTCGCGGTGTCGTGCCCCCGCAGATTTTGCCCCGCGCCATGGCCTCCACGCCTTCAAAGATCGACGAAGGCGCGAGCCCGTCGTCTCCTGGCATGGGCTTCCCAGAGCAACGCCAATCAAGCCAGAATGGACCCGCCCCCGTGTTCCGCTTCGACACGGTCGACATCATGGCCTGTGTGAACTAGGCGAGTATGCGCGTGCGCGGTCATAGGTTGCGCACGACGTGATTGGGGCGGTGGCGGAGCCACCCGAGACTCGCGGAGCTTGGGCTGTATGTTGTCGCCCTGTGCTGTAGTATTTAGTGTGTACAATAGTCGTCGTGGGGCCGAGCGGCTCGGTCGATCTCGACAGGAAGAGACGTCGGTCGCCGGCTGAGACCACGACAAACCAAGGTGTTTTTCAACACCGCCCAGAAGCCAAAGGAACCGCACGTGGAGCTCCTTTTACGACTGACCTGCGAGTGAGAGGAGACACGAAGGTGCGTAGATGGATCGTCGTGTGTTCCAGGGGGCAGCACCAACGATCTCAATAGGAAAGACAGGGTAAACCTCATCAACACCCTGCGTCGTGGATTTGGACGCCTGAAGCACCGCCAATTGCCGAAAGTGGACGATTTAGCGCCGCTTCTTCGAAATACACAGTGGATGAAAGGGTGAGCAGCACTCCGGTGGCCAAAAGCAGCGTATCGCCATCGCGTACTATCCTCAAGAACCCGAACATCCTGCTCCTTGGCGAAGCCACATACAATACAAGGCAAAGAGGTGATGGCTTCAGACAATCTACTACTTCCATTCACTCCCTGCTTTCTCAAAATATGTATGCATCGGCCTGCAGACCGCACGTATGCTCACCCACCCGAGGACGATTGCTCTCCCCCACTTCATCTACAACTCGACCACGTCGTTGCGTCGCTGCTGGTTGTACAGCGCCTGCTCGCGCGAGTTGGCCACCATGAATTGCTCCCGCGAGTTGTTGGCGTACTGCGGTGCCTGCTGGTACTGCTGCTGCTGCTGGTATTGCTGCTGGCCACGAGCGTTGTGTTGGTTGAGCGCCGCCTCACGAGACACGGGCACAGCGTACGCATCCTGGGCGGAGTACTGGTTGCTGTTGTTGTTGACGATGTAGTGCTGCGCGCCATTGCGGCTGATCTGGTCGTACTTGACAACAGGTGCCTCCTCGTAACTTCCACGTCGTCCCTGGGCATTTTCCTGCAAGTGAGTCGCAGATCGCAGACGAATGTCGTCGCTGTTCTCGCCGTACTGGTAGTCGTACTGGGCGTTGGCTCCACCGGCCACGTACGCGTTCTGCTCCTTCTTCTTGCCCGCCGTGGCAGCCTGACCGCCCTTGTTGGCAGGGGTGTTGTCGTCCTTGAAGTACTCCTGAGCCGCCGACTGGTCGTCGTTCTCGTCGAACTTGGCGTCGCGCTGCATCTGGTACTTCTTCCAGAACGCGTACAGCGAGCGCACCATGAGCAGGAAGAGCACGAACAAGTTCAAGCCCACGATCGCAAGCGAGATGCCGTTCTGCATCTCCGACGGCAGGTCCGACGACGCCGTGGCACTGATCAGGAAGAACGTGAGCGCGAGCGTCGCGATCTTCATGATGGTCACGAACGAAGTCGTGGTCTGCACGAACTTGGAGTGGTGTGGCGACTGGACTTCCAGGTAGAAAAAGAAGAACACGTGGGCAGCCAGTAGGATCGAGACCTGGTACTTGGCCTGCATCCCAACGTAACCCGTCGCCACGCCCGACACGAGAGCGAGCATCATCTTGGAAGCGAAGAAGAAGCGGTTCTTGAACTTGTACTCGTCGTAGAACGGGCCGTAACGCTGGCACACCTTCTTGTTCATGTGAGCAGCCGTGCCGACATCACGGATCTCGTCCTCGTAGCGCTTCACGATGACGTAGCCGTAGAACACGATACCGAGAGCAAGCACGAGCAGCGAGATCATGGCGAGGATGCACTTCGGGTCTGTCAAGTTGTCCTGTCCAGACGAGTAGTAGATCTGGTACGTGGCAGTGACACCGATCGTGTACTGCGATAGGATCAAGACGAGCACAAGGAGACCGATCATCTTGTCGAAGAACTTGGCCAGGAAGTCCTCGCGCGACATGAACAGACCGGCCGCTCCGTAGGCGACGCCAAAGAGAATGAGCACGCCAGCCACGACGACGACGACGCCTGCAAGAGTGACCAGGAAAAGCATATCCTCACGGATGCCCAGCGTGCGCGAGTAGGACGCGACACCACGGTTCGAGCTCGTGTTGTCGGTCGTGAGACGACGACGCGTCGAGTCGTCCGAGTCGTCCGAGTTGTCATCGTCGTGCAGCTTACCAAAGGGCAGGAACGTGAACGCCGACGGCGCCATTTGCTTACCGAAGAGCGCGAGCGCGGCCGACTTGCCTTCGAGGTTCATCTGGTTGATCATGACGCCGAACTGGCACACTTCGATGGTGAACACGGCGACGTTGGCGCCCACAGCCGCGACGGACGCACCGGCGGCACTCACCGATCCGACAGCCGTACTGGCGACGGCAGCGACCGCACTCACGAACACCGTGACGCCGGCCACACTCTGCGTCGCAGGAGCGAGCACGGATCCGACCGTGGAGGTCTTGTCCTCGGAGATGACGCCATTGATGTTGTCCTCTTCACGCTGCTTCTTGATCTGGGCGTCCGTTTTGTTGGCGGCGGCACTGGACGAGAGCGCCGAGCACGAGCACGACGAGAACGAGGCCTCACTAGCGAACGCGCACTGCTTGTTGGACACGAGCGTCGTGTTGCCCGTGAGTACCGCCGATCCAGTGAGACGAGAAGACACGCCGGCCGCGATCGTCGTGTTCACGAAGCTCGAGATGCCCACGCTGCTGTACACCGAGGACGAGATGCCGTTGGACGCGCCGTAGGACCACGCGTTGTCCACGCAGGCCGGGAACGCACAGATCGACACACATGACGTGCCGGCCACGGCGCCCAGCGTGCCACTGTAGATCACACAGCTCGCGGCCTGGACCGCCGCGGCCACATCGATGCTGGCGCCGCCGCACTTGATGCCGAGCGTGTCCCACTGCTTGTAAAAGGTCTCATCGCACGTGAAGCTGTCCACGACTGTTGCGTTCGTGGTCGTCGTACTCGTGCCGTTCTTGCTGCCGCTCGCGCTCGGCGTCGTCGAGTTGGACCCGCTGCCTGCTCCAGGCGCCGTGGTGGTCTCCGCGCCTGGCGCCGTCGTTGGCGCCGTGGTGGTCGAGCCCGCATCAGTCGCAGGAGCAGTCGTCGTCGGTGCTGTCGTGGTCGTGGCCAAGCGGCGGCCAGTGCCCGCCGATGGCGAAGTGCCAGTATTCGATCCTGTCGTAGGGGCCGCTGTCGTGGCCGTCGGCGCGGCAGTCGTCGTGGTGGGCGCCTTGGTGGTAGACGTCGGGGCCGTCGTCGTGGCCGTGGGGGCCTTCGTGGTCGCTGTGGGCGCCGTCGTCGTCGACGAAGGCGCGGTCGTGGTGGTAGACGGCGCCTTGGTCGAGCCGGCGTCGTCGCTGCCGTCCGCGCCTTCCGAGTTGCCCACATCCTTCATGTCGGCGCCGCTTCCCGTGCCACTACCGCCGCTGGTCGTCGGCTTCTTCGTGGAGCTGCCGGAACCGCTGCTGTCGCTCGAGTCGGAGGACGAGGACGCGATCGGCGGGTCCGCCAGCGTCGATGCCACACGCGTCTGCAGGTCGAACTTGCATGTGAGCGCGGCCTGCGACGTCTGCGCCGCGAGCGCCACGGCCGCGATCGCTAGCCACGTGAGGCGCATATTGGAGCTGTGGGGATGCGGGGGGAAATGCTGTTATATAACGCTGGCCGGGATCCAATAAATTCCGTTGGCGTTTAGGAGGACGGAAGGAATTCCTCGTATGGCGAGTTTTGTGAGTCCAACCACAGAGAGACCGAATGAATGCCACGGGACTTGCATGGCATGTTTCCAGAAGCGAGCACAGACGATGGACTGAACCTGCTGCGCTCCCCTAATCCTCATCCAATTGCGTTTGTAATACAATACGTGTATCGAGGGCGAGAGGGGTACCACCTCAGCGAAAACCTGTCGCAATACATTTTTCAGAATAACCAGATGCCCGGGTGCGCAATTTCTCAGAGAAGGTGACCCAGAACCAACCTCTAATAATTGATTATCAGTGCCTTCGAGGCAAACCCGGCAAACCCAGTCTGTTTTCCCAGTGAGCAGTCGCAGAGAAGACAACGCGGCTGCACTTCGCGTGAAGTTTCAGCACAGAGCAGTTCCCCACATGGGCTCTATTGTATTGCACAACGAGACTCTCGCTCACTGCAAGAGAATTTCGCAGCCCTGCTTGGCGTGCTTAGCGGCGCAGTGATTCCAAACAATGCGCATGTCGGAACTGTGATCATGGTGACCGCCAATGTGGCTCCGCCCGCTCGGTTGTCACATTGATAGACAGTTGAATATCAGCCAATCAAAACCCTGCATATCCTCTCTTCAAGCGCACGACAGACGCCGAGCTCTCACGTCTTGACAGATGGAAGCCGTGTTGGTAACCTTCTATGAAATGAGGTTTTAACCGTGTCGCTACTAACGAAATTAGTGTAGTCCACACTACTAGCAGCCGTAAAGAAGGATATCCTTGTTTCAGTACTCGGTAACGCGCAGTCTGGCGACATATTCAAAGAGCTCCTCAGCCACATGGAAGACGAAGACAAGAGCCGAGCGAAGACGCGTGTCGAGATGCCGTCACGCAGCCTGGATGCGCCCACGTCGCGCAACAATGTCGTCGTGAAGGTCGGCATGGTGGGCGACGCGCAGGTGGGCAAGACGAGCCTCATGGTCAAGTACGTCGAGGGCAAGTTCGACGAGGACTACATCCACACGCTCGGTACGTTCGCCAGCCCGCAGTGCGATATGTATTATACGAGGCTAGTGGGCTCAGCGCCCGACATCTAACGCGTGCGCCACTCTGACTCCCCAGGCGTCAACTTCATGGAGAAGACCATCGCGCTGCGCAACACAGAGATCACCTTCAGCATCTGGGACTTGGGAGGTACGAATGGCCGATGCTGTCGCGCCTGTTGGAATGAGACGAAACTGATGATGCTTGTCGCTTGGTGCGTGACCAGGTCACCGCGAGTTCATCAGCATGCTTCCGCTAGTCTGCAATGACGCCGTCGCGATCCTGTTCATGTTCGACCTGTCACGAAAAGCCACGCTGTT
Source organism: Pythium sukuiense (assembly GCA_023334995.1). Lineage (NCBI taxonomy): Eukaryota > Oomycota > Peronosporomycetes > Pythiales > Pythiaceae > Pythium > Pythium sukuiense. The sequence continues at coordinate 44,960 of JAADVL010000048.1, forward strand.
GAGCGTCAAGGAATGGTACCGCCAGGTCCGCTCCATCAACAAGGTACGCCCCGTTGACTCGAATGTGGATATGCTGCAGCTTCTCAAGTGGACTCTTTCGTCGGATAGAATGCGTTTCCGTTCCTTATCGGCATGAAGTACGACCAGTTTGCGAATTTCCCGCAGGAAGAGCAGGAGGACACGACCAAGCAGGTGCGTCTTGTGGTCGATTCTCTCGTTTTCGAATGGCTCATTTGGCTCACTCGCTATGTGATTATAATATGGTGCTGCAGGCGCGCAAGTTCGCCAAGGCTATGAAGGCGCCGCTGATATTCACGTCGGCGTCGCACTCAATCAACGTGCAGAAGGTCTTCAAGGTCGTGCTGAGCAAGGTGTTCGACCTCAAGTGCACGGTGCCCATGATCGAGAAGATCGGCGACCCGATCCTGCAATACTAGATCTCCCCAGTCCAACAGCTCACCCACCACATCACTGGCGATCTGTGGCTCTCTGCGTTGATGTCATTTATGAATCCAAAATCTCATTTGTGCCTCGTGGTTCCAGTGGCTCCACTTGAAGTGCTGTTCATGTATCACATTCGACAGAATTTCGAATATGAAACCATACAATCTCGTAGAATATTCTCTCCTAAACCCGGATTGCCGGACATTGGCGCCAATCATCGACGAGATCAGTCACCAACGCGCGCAGCATCATGATGCTCCTGCAGATCCATGCGTCTCCACGGCAGTATGGGCGTGTTGTAAGCCATCTCATGGGCGCATCAGCCGCGCGATCGCTGGTAACGAAAGCCCCAGTCAAGCGTATGCGACGCGCGTCGCCTGCGGCCGCGAAGCCGCCGGCCTTACGACGCAATTCCAAGCGCATCCACGAAGCCATCACGCGCACGAGCGTCCACGCCACTGTATTGGCACTGGCTCAGAGCCATCCACGCTATGTGCTGGGCCTGGACATTAACACCAACAGCACGGGGTATGCGGTGCTGGACGCTGAGGGCCGCGTGGCGACCTGGGGCCACGTGTCCACGACGCACGTGCCCAGCTCCGACATCCTGGGCATCGCCCACGCCATTAGTGACGAGCTACCGCGGATCCTCAGCGCGAGTGTGAATGGAGACGAGCAGCGTGTGGAGTGGCGTGTGGGCATTGAGGACTTCATGCGCATGTACCGCTTCGGCCAGTTCCACAACAAGGGTATCTTCCAGCTAGCGCAGCTCAACGGCATCGTGTCGTACGCGTGCTGGCAGCGCTTTGGCTGTCGGCCCGTGCACACGCACCCATCGGCAGCACGAGGACTGTTTGGGATCGTCGCTGGAAGCAAGGCGTTGAGTGGCAAGAAGAGCGAGTGGACGGTCAAGGACCAGGTGATGCAGTTCGTGCAGCAGCAGGAGCGCGACTCCCACGCAAGCCACCAGCTGAAGAGGCTGCATGTAAACAAGTACGACCAGTGGACGGACGCGGCGTTCGACATTGCTGACGCGTACGTTGTGGCGGCGTACACACGGTGGATGGCACTGCAGGAGCTGCTGCTAGGAGACGACGCGCTGCTGCAGGAGTTCAGCGACGCGTACTTGGGCCTGGTGCTGCCAGTTGAAGAGACTTCGGAGAAGAAGAAGAAAGGCAAAGCGCCGACTGTGGAGGAGAAGGCGTTGCTGAGCATGGCGCCTGCCGCCAAGGACAAGTATCTGAAGGAGCTGTTCGCTGTGGGCGTCGTTGACTGGGTGAAGACCCACCACAGACCAGAGTCGCTTGTGATCGAGACGCTTCTGTGAGACCTGCTGGGGGATGAATGGACGTATATGTCAAGCTTGTGTTGGGTTTGGTCGCTAGTATCATTGCCAGTCGTTATGTGTGCTATCTACGACTGGAGCTCGTTGCCACTACGACGGAAAAGAGGGAGGAAGATGCTGCCCGGAGGCCATAATGAGAGGAGCGGAGGAGAGAGACTTAGTGGTACTCGTGCACGTCGGTCCACGCCTTCTCTTCCCGGTTCTCGCGCTCGTAGTAGTCGAAGAGGCTGTCGGCGTCGAGGCCGAGCAGCGGCTTCTCCTTGTGGATCGCCATGGACTCGACAAAGAGCTTGACGAGGCTGATGTTGGTGAGCAGCGGGATCGAGAAGTCGACGGCCGTACGACGGATCAGGTAGTTGTTCTTGATCTGCTTGCTCGACGAGTTCGGCAGGTTCACGACCAGGTCGATCTTCTTCTCACGCAAGTAGTGGAGCACGTTGTCCTCGTTGTCCTCGTCCAGCGGGAACGCCAGCTTGGTCGACGGGATGTCATACTTCTGCAGGAACTCGTGGGTCTTCTCTGTCGTGTACAGGTTGTAGCCCAGCTCGTGCATCTTGTACGCCGCGTGGACAAACTCCTCCGTGTACTTGTCCTGCATCGACAGCAGGATGTTCTTGTTCGGCAGCTTGAAGTTGGACGAGATCAGCGCCTTGAGGAACGCCTCGTGGTGGTTCTTGCCGAAGCAAGCGACCTCACCAGTCGACGCCATCTCGACACCGAGCAGTGGGTCGGCACCACCGAGACGCGTGTACGAGAACATTGGCGACTTGATGCCGACAAAGCCCTCTGGACGCTGAGGACCGAAGAGCGCTGGCAGGTTGTCGTTCTCGGTCGACTCACCGACCATGACTTTGGTGGCAGCGTTGATGAAGTCCGAGCCCGTGGTCTTGGACACGAACGGGAACGAACGCGAGGCACGGAGGTTGCACTCGATCACACTCACGTCAGCACCCTTGGCGAGGAACTGCGCGTTGAACGGACCCGAGATGTTGAGCGCCTTGGCGATCTTCTCACCGCACTTGCGGATCTCGTTGATGTAGAACGAGCTGGCCTCCACTGGCGGCAGGATCAGCGTAGCGTCACCACTGTGGACACCGGCGTTCTCGACGTGCTCCGAAATGGCAGCGGCAATCACGATACCGTCCTTGGCGACGGCGTCGAGCTCGAGCTCCTTGGCGCCCTCCACGAACTTGGTGATCACGACTGGGTGCTCAGGCGACACATCGGTGGCCTCACCGAGCACACGCTCGAGGTCTTCGTCGTTGTACGCGACGTTCATGGCGGCACCACTGAGCACGTACGAAGGACGCACGAGACACGGGTAGCCGACATCCTTGGCGAACTGCTTGGCGGCAGTCATGCTCGTGAGCTCCTTCCACTGTGGCTGACGCACACCGGCCTCGTCCATGAGCTTGGAGAACTTGTAACGGTCCTCGGCGCTGTCGATCATCGTTGGGTGGGTACCCAGCACCTTCACGCCGGCCTTGTGCAGTGGCAGAGCGAGGTTGTTCGGGATCTGCCCACCGACCGAGACCACGACACCACGCACGCCCTCACGGTCGTACACATCCATGACACGCTCCTTCGACAGCTCCTCGAAGTAGAGCTGATCACACTCGTCGTAGTCCGTGCTCACGGTCTCTGGGTTGTAGTTGAGCATGACAGCACGCTGGCCAAGCTTGCGCAGCGTACGGATGCAGCTCACGGCACACCAATCGAACTCCACGGAGCTGCCGATACGGTACGCACCGCTGCCCAGCACCATCACACCCTGGTTCGCGTCCTGCGCTGGCACGTCGTGCTCCTCACCGTTGTAAGTCATGTACAGGTAGTTGGTCTGCGCTGGGTACTCGGCGGCGAGCGTGTCGATCTGCTTCACGGCTGGCTCGATACCGAAGCTCTTACGCTTGGCACGCACGGCGTCATCAGTCGTACCGAACATGCGGCCAAGCTGTCGGTCCGAGAAACCGATCTTCTTGGCGTGGAGGAGCTCCGACTTCTCGATGTCGTTGATCGACTTGCCCGAGAGGTTCACGTCCGTGTCAGCGATGCTCTGCAGACGGTTAAGGAACCACGTATCGATCTTGGTGATGTCGTGGACCTCGTCAACGCTGAGAATGCCGTGCTTGAGCGCGTACGCGATCTGGTAGATACGCTTGTCTGTTGGGCGACCGAGCGCCTTCACGAGCGCCTCACGCGACCACTCCTTGTCACGTGGCTCAAAGCCTTCGATGGATGGCTCCACCATACGCAGAGCCTTCTGGATGGCCTCCTCGAAGTTACGCGCGATGGACATGACCTCACCGACCGACTTCATGGACGAACCGATCTCCGTGCTCACGTTCTCGAACTTGGACAGATCCCATCGTGGGATCTTGGTCACACAGTAGTCGAGCGATGGCTCGAAGCACGCGGTCGTGCTCTTGGTCACCGAGTTCTTGAGCTCTGGCAGCGTGATGCCGAGCGCGAGCTTGGCAGCGACAAAGGCCAGTGGGTAGCCCGTGGCCTTGGAGGCGAGCGCACTGGATCGAGACAGACGCGCGTTCACTTCGATGATGCAGTACTCCTCCGAGTGCGGGTTGAGCGCGTACTGGATGTTACACTCACCGACGATGCCCAAGTGGCGCACGACCTTGAGCGCCGTCTCACGGAGCATGTGGTACTCGCGGTTCGAGAGCGTCTGCGATGGCGCGATGACGATCGAGTCGCCCGTGTGGATGCCCAGCGGATCGAAGTTCTCCATGTTACACACCGTCAGGCAGTTGTTGGCGCTGTCACGCACGACCTCGTACTCGACTTCCTTCCAGCCCTTCATGGATCGCTCCACGAGGATCTGCGGCGAGCCGGCAAACGCCTTCTTGGCCATCGAGCGAAGCTCCTTCTCGTCCTCGCAGATACCCGAGCCGAGACCACCAAGCGCGAACGCCGAACGGATCATAACTGGGAACTTGATCTTGTGGGCAGCCGTAACCGCATCCTCCACCGAGTTCACGGCGTAACTCTCGGCGATCTTCTCGCCAATCTCCATGAGCTTCTCGTTGAAGATCTCACGGTCCTCCGTGGCCGTGACGACGTCAATCTGCGTACCCATGACCTGCACGCCGTACTTCTCGAGCACACCCTTCTCGTAGAGCTCCACACCACAGTTGAGCGCGGTCTGGCCACCCATCGAGATCAGAATGCCGTCCGGTCGCTCACGCTTGATGACCTGCTCCACGAAGTCAGGCGTCACTGGCAGGTAGTACACGTTGCTGGCCTGGGCCTCGCTCGAGCGGTCGATGTTGGTCTGCACGGACGCGATGTTCGGGTTGATCAGGATCGTCTCGATGTTCTCCTCCTTCAGAGCCTTAATGGCCTGCGAACCCGAGTAATCGAACTCACCGGCCTGGCCGATGGAGAGACCGCCAGAGCCGAGCACGAGCACCTTCTTGACCTGAGGACGGATGACCTCTGGACGCTGCACGAGGCTCGAGATCGCGCCGGTCTCCTTGCGGCGCACGGCGTCAAGGAACACGTCAAACAGGAACTCGGTGTCCGTTGGACCGCCGCAGTGCTCTGGGTGGAACTGCGCCGTGAAGTACGGCTTGGACTTGTGAATGATACCTTCGTTCGTGCCGTCGTTGCCGTTCACGAACAGCTCCTCCCACTCGCTCGGCAGCTGCTTGCCGTCCAGCGCGTAGCCGTGGTTCTGGGCCGTGATGTAGCTTTGGCCCGTCTTCAGGTTGTTCACAGGCTGGTTCTGGCCACGGTTACCGAACGGCAGCTTGTAGGTCGGCGCACCGGCGGCACGGCCCATGAGCTGGTTGCCCAGACAGATACCGAAGATCGGCTTGACGTCGTCGCCCTGCGCCTCCAGCACACGACGCAACTGTTCCGTGGTCTCCACGAGCGAGGCCGGGTCACCCGGGCCGTTACTGATAAATAAGCCGTCGTAGTTGCCCTTCTCCGACGCGATGTCGTGGTTCCATGGCACGAGCTTGACCTCGGCGCCACGCGCCACGAGCGAGCGGATGATGTTGTACTTGATACCGCAGTCAACAGCCAGGATCTTGAGTGGGTTGCCCTTGCCAAACACACGCACTTCCTTGGTGGACACGAGCGCCGCGAGGTTGCTCTCGTTGACATCGACAAACGCTGGCTGGTCGCTGCCTTCGACGATGATGCGGCCCTTCATGGCACCACTGGCACGGATCTTCTTGGTGATGGCACGCGTGTCAATGCCCGCGATACCAGGGATGCCTTCGCTGGCGAGCCAGTCGCTGAGCGACGACGCGGCGTTCCAGTGCGAGTGGTGCGCCGAGTAGTCCTGCACGATCATACCGGCGGCGTGGATGCGGTCCGACTCGATGAACTTGTTGAGTCCGTACTCGTCCAGCGCCTTGGTGTCAGGCACACCGTAGTTACCGATCATCGGGAACGTCATGTTGAGGATCTGGCCCTTGAACGAAGGGTCCGTGAGCGCCTCTGGGTAGCCTACCATGCCCGTGGTGAACACCACCTCACCGGCCATGGACTTTGGCGCGCCGAACGACACGCCGTGGAAGCGCGAGCCGTCCTCGAATTCGAGCACGGCGGGCGTCTCGAAGCGCGGGCCCAGCGTGCGCGTGACCTTGGAGCGCGCCTGCTGCAGCAGTCGAGCGCCGCTCGCGTGCTGCAGCGGCGTGCGTTTTCGAACGGACGAAGAGAGGCGCAACATGGTCGGATGGGAGTGGTTTCCAGGCAGGCGCCAGTTGCGAAATGAATGCCTGGAGAGCTTCCAGATTCAACTGGTCGGTACGATAAGGTAGCTGCCGGCCGGACCAGTCGCAGGCAGCGAGCTGAGGATCTCGGATGGCGGCGTTGGGCCGGAAAGGCATGCGCAATGACGCCTCCAAAAGATACGAATCAAGTTTCACAGGTCGGTTTGCACAACTTTCTGAGGAGCAGCTCGCTTTTTGCGAAGATATGGTGTGGGGAAGCTTGCGAGTGATAAATCCGATTCAGCTTCTCGGGGAGACCTGAGATGTGATACCTTATTCGACAGGGTATAGAGTGCTGGAGGGATTCAGCACTCGCTGGCCACAAGATCATTCTTTACTCGTGCGGAGTTTGAAATGGCTGCGCTTGCTGTGGTGGTGGCGGCTTAGCTGGTGGGGCGTTGGCTCTCTGTCCAAGGCGCGATGTACGGTGCGGTTGCCTTTCTGTTTTGAGTTCGTCGCTCCCCAACGAGCGGGTCTGTCAGCCACGAGAATATTCAGCCGCAGAGATGCCGACGGAGCTGCTGAGATTTCGGCGTCGGAAGACGCTCTACGCATTGCGGGATGTGGATTCGGGTCCGACCTCCAAGGAACGACTGGCCAGCAGTAGCCATCGCCTTGCCGACGCGACTATTGCACGGGGATCCGGCAGGTTAGCATGTCGCGGAGGTTCCAAAGGCTGCCGTCAGCACCGACACGTGCGTGCGGAACGTGCGTGTGGCTTCCAGCCTGGAAGCGCCATCCCCTGGAATCCAGCGACACCATCAGCTGACTCCATTCTCTACAGCAGCACAGGTCTGTGTTCTGGTGTGTGGCGGCACGCCGGCAGCTGGGCCAAGTGGACAGTGTGTGAGACCCCAGTCTCAGCATGGAGACTAGAATAGAGTACGAGAATAGAACAGCGTTTGTATGAACTGCACAACGGCTTGACATGGCTGGAAGATCTCCACGCGCACAGGACTTCCTCATTCTCATGCCATGCCGTGGCATGCAAGGCCTCGCTCTCGCGTCCGACAAAATCGCCGCGTGCGTCGGTCCATCCATCGTCTGTGACGTGCGCACGCAGCCAAGAGGTTGGATTGCACATCACCACCTCCACTTCCCTAGGAAAGATCTTCAGCTTTGCATGGCAAAAGGCTGATTGCCCAAACGACGCGTCGTACTTAACCGGATAGAGTATCAATTTCCACAGGTCACACCAAGCGAGCTGTTGATCCGAGGAGCCATCTATCTTGGTCCCAACGGCCAGCCGCCCCCTCCATCTCCTCTGGACCCGACCGACGCACGCGAGTCGAGTCGCGCGAGCGTGTGTGTGCGTCGTTGACTGGTTTTCCAACAACCGTGGCCGCCTAGCATTTCCGCTTCTGCGCAAGACCGACTGACGATGCTTGTCCAGCGAGTTGTGCGCGTCGCCGCGGCGCGTGCCGCCACCACCGCCGCCGCCGCTGCTGTCCGCACTGTGTCCGCCAAGCCACGCGCCAATGCTGCGCTCGCTGTGGCCACGCGCGCCGTTGCCAACAGCGTCGCTACTGGCTTCGCCGCCCAGACTCGTGGCTTCGCGACCAGCAAGCCCGAGACGGCCAAGGACATCACGACCGAGCTGCTCAAGATCGTGTCGTCGCCGAAGGATATTGAGGAGTACCTCAAGGTCTACGGCACGCCAGGCGTCACGCGCACGACGGTGATCAAGATCGGCGGCGAGGTCATCGAGAATGAGCTCGACACGCTTGTCAACTCGCTCATCTTCCTCAAGGAAGCAGGCTTGTTCCCCATTCTCGTGCACGGCGCTGGTCCGCAGATGAACGCGGAGCTTGCGCGTGCGGGCATCGAGCCGCAGTACGTCATGGGCAACCGCGTGACGGACAAGCACACGCTTGCGATCGCCAAGAAGATCTTCCTCAAGGCCAACCGCAAGCTCGTCGACGCGCTTGTGGCTGCTGGTGCGCCTGCTCGTCCGATCACGAGCGGCGTGTTTGAGGCCCAGCTCAAGGACCTCGACGTGTACGGCTACGTCGGCCAGGTGAACAAGATCCACGGCGAGAGCGTCGAGTCGGCGATCTCCCTCGGCCAGATCCCGGTGCTTTCGTGTCTCGGTGAGAGCTACGATGGCCAGACGCTCAACGTGAACGCTGATGTCGCGGCGCGTGAGCTCGCGATCAACTTGCAGCCGTACAAGACCATCTTCATCAATGCCAAGGGCGGTTGGATCGAGGACGATGGTACCAAGCTCAAGGAGATCAACATGACCAACGATTACGCACACATGGCGGCGCGTGACTACACGGGTCGCCAGGGTACGCTGCTCAAGCTCAACGAAATCAACGCGCTGCTGCAGAACCTGCCAGCGTCGTCTTCGGTCGCGCTTACCTCGGCGTCTGCGCTCTCGCGTGAGATCCTGAGCAGCTGCAGCACTGGCACGGTCTGCGTCCGCGGTGGTCCTGTCCAGGAGACCGCTGCGTCTGCTGCTGCTGTCGCTTCGACCCACAAGAAGTTCCGCGTCGGACTCATCGGTGCGCGTGGCTACGTCGGCCGTGAGATCATCCGTCTCATCGGCTACCACCCACACCTGGAGCTTGTGTGCGCCAGTTCGCGTGCGCTCGTGGGCCAGAAGGTCGTCGAGATCGCTCAGGCGCCCCCTCTCAACCCGCACACCAACAAGCCAGCGATTCCAGTGGCCGAGTTCACCTCGCGCCTCAACATCCACGACGAACTCGAGTTCTGCGCTCTCGGCCTGGACGAGATCCCAACGTCCGAGTTCGCGGACAGCGTTGATGTGTGGATTTTGGCGCTGCCAAACGGCCACTGTGAGAAGTACGCTAGTGTGCTCGACGGCCTCAAGCGCAAGGACAAGGTCATCATCGACGTGAGCGCCGACCAGCGCTTCAACGAGGCGTGGACGTACGGTCTGCCAGAGGCGCCTCAGGGCCGTGAGCGTCTCCAGGGTGCCACCCACATCGCCAACCCTGGCTGCTACGCGACTGGCACGCAGGTCGGTCTCATGCCACTGCTCGGTGGTAAGCCAAGTGTCAACGGTGGCAAGTCGCTGCTCGACACTGTGATCCCTCCTCATGTGTTCGGTGTCTCGGGTTACAGTGGTGCCGGCACGAACCTTTCGAACGCCAACAACCTGAACGTGCTCAAGGACAACATCATGGCGTACAAGTCAGTGAACCACATCCACGAGCACGAAGTGAGCCACCAGCTCAAGACGCCGGTGCGCTTCATGCCTCACGTCGCGCCGTTCTTCCAGGGCATCCACCTCACGATCTCAACGCAGCTTCAGGACACGTCGCTCACGGAGAAGCACATCCACGAGCTCTTCACCGAGTTCTACGCTGGTGAAGAGCTTGTCAAGGTCTCGCCGTCGATGCCGCTAGTCAAGGACAACGCCTTCCAGCACCACGTGACGGTGGGCGGCTTCCAGATCGACCCGAAGACCGGCCGATTGGTTGTCGTCGCCACCATCGACAACCTGCTCAAGGGCGCGGCGACGCAGGCCGTGCAGAACATCAACATCGCACTAGGAATCGACGAGTACGCCGGCATTCTCCCTAGCCGATCCTAAAGCAATAGCCACGTGCCTAATCGGTGGTTTTTGATGTGAAAGGCAAGGTGTGCCGTGCGGTTGGTGTGGCTGTGACTGTGATTTTTGTAGCGACTGTGAATTAAATACCTGTGGACGATGACGGCGTCACGTTGACAATGATCTATTTCTTCTTTTTCGTCTTGCGCTGGACGCTCTGCGTGGTCGTCTCTCCGCGGGCTGGTCGAGCCTCTATCTGGATCGTGCCACCCTGTGAGCCAGCCGATGGTGTTAGCGAACTGTGCATAGTGGGAATGTTAGTTCGATGCAGTGAAGCGATCGTACCTGGATATCTTCTCTGTGACTGCTCTGCTCGACTTTGCTCTGTGTGTCCAAATAGAACATCAAATCTCGGACTTGGCCTTCCAGATCCGCAATGCGCTCGGCTGTCTTGCCCTCCATGCGTTGGTTCTGCTCCTCCAGCACGCGCACTCGCTCCTTCCACTGCTTTTGGTTTTCGATGAGCGACTTGTTCAGCGCTCTGTCCAAAGTAAAATCATCAAACAAGTGAGTTGGTGACTTGTGTCAGCGAGGCCCGCGTGATCGTCCAGCGTGTTGACGTACCTCACGAAGTTCAGTTCTTCTTCGAGCTTCTTGGTCTTCTCGGTGAGTGTGTCGTTAGTCTTTTTCAGAGCCTTCTTGTCATTTTCAAGTGCAGCGACGACGCGGTGGCGATCGCTCTCGTGCGCGGTAGCAAGACGACGCTCGTAGAATAAACGCTGCTCTTCCAGTTGGCTGGCCAAACAAACACGACGTCGTTAGCCTCAATAATCAGAAGCATCCACAACGGGCGGCACCGTACCTCTTCAGCAAGAAGTTGTACTCATGAGCAAGCTTTTCGAGCTTGCGGTGTTCTCCTTCCTCCACCTCTGCATCAGTCGGTGGTGGAAGCTGGGAGCGCTCGCCACTGGAAGTCTGTGGACTCGGGAACTCGACGAACTTTCCATCTTGCTTGTTCAGAATGAGACGGTGGACAAAGCCGTCGCCAGCATAGTCCCACACACGCTGTGTCTCCAGCTCCAGCGAGTAGGTGTGCATTGTCTCTTGGTAATGTTGCTTCGCGTGCTCCCCGGAGTAGCGTCCGCAGCCAACATGGCCGCAGATCAAGCAGATCCACAAGTGGTCTGTCGTCTGGCACACTTCACACGCAGAGCCGATGTCCCCGTGGCTGTAGCGACACACTGGACAACTCGAGCCTTCCCAACGAAACAGGCAGTCGCAGTGGAAAGAGTGGTTGCACAGCGTGGTGAGGATGCCCGATGCCGACGCGTCTAGTCGGTCCAGACACACTGCGCATGTAGGGATCTCGGTCATTCCTGGCGGCGGCGGTGGGAACAGCTTCCGCATCTCATCGGTTTGGTCACATTCGTCCTCATCTGCACCGCTGGTCTCGCTCTTCTTCTCTTCCGCCTTGAGCTCCAGCGCTGGTGATGGCTCCGGCTCCATCGGGTCGAACGTGATGCTCTTCACGAACACGATCTTGCAGCGCTCGAGCTCAATCGAGTTGAAGTAGGTTCCATTATGCGCCAAGAAGAACTGGTCCGCTCGCTCCTGCGCGTTGAACTGCAGCAGCGCCATGCAGTTGCTGCGCTCCGGGTCCTTGAGGAAGCGCACGAGTTGGATGTCGTCGCGGAATCCAGCCGTGAATTCGAGCAGCTCTACGGGCGACATGTGCGACGGCACCGTAACGATACACAGCAGCGTGTTGCGCTCCGTTGGGAGGCTGTGGAGCGCCGCGTTGCCGTGCTCATAAGGTCGATCCGGTCGATAGAAGCGCAGCTTCCCCGTCGAGACGCGGACCTGCGGGTTGCCAGTGAGGAAATTCGCGCCGCCGGAGGCCGCGACTGCCGCAGCTTCCTGCTCGAAGAGCTGGTCCTCGGCCATCGTGTACTCCACTTTGGCCTCTTCCTCCATGTCAGTGGCGCCTTCCATCGCCAGCGGCTGCACGCGGATCTGGAACATGATCGCGAGCGTAGCTCCTGACTTTATGCAGTTCAATTTCCGAGTGCCTATGATTTGATGCAGAAGAGGGCCTAATTTAGGGTGGTGTGGGACCTGAGGCAGAGTGGACCACTTGAAAGAAGGTAGAAATAAATGACGGGAACTTACGGCAAGTTGAAGACAGAGGTGAGGGCGTATGCTGAACCGCTAGCCTGGCACAAGGAGGTGCAGGACAGTCCTGTAAAGGACGGGCATGTATTATAGCTCATCATGGGCCTCACGGTTGTCTTAATGGGAATATACTCTTTCATCTCAATCAGATCGTCTATTTGGCTTCTCCAAGCGATGGTGTTGACATGGATTCGCACCAGATTAAGACGTCGATGCACCCGTCGCGATCGTGGTCTCTTTATCACATGGGGCTGTTGCAGTCCTCCCTCGACTCGAGGGCCTCGAAGTGCCTTCGTTGCCGTTCCAGTCGCAAGCTTCTCAAACAACTGAACTCGACCTCACATGTCGCAGTAAGGAATAAAAAACACTTCGTCTCAAATTTGTGACAGCACAATTTGGAACAGCGTGGGAGATTCGTAAGTAAAATACCGCCATCTGTCCAACGGCGTTTCTTCCACCATTCCTCATGGACCCACCTGCGCTGAACAGACTCCAAATCTCAACGAGTAATTTCCTTGGGTAAGTGGTCATGTACTTAGACTCACCAAAGTTAACCCCGCCCAAACAACCAATAAGTAGTCTCCTCCTAAGTACGCAAGTAGTCTCCAACTAAGTACGGCTTCGTACTTAAACGAAGACAGCGGGCTCAGATCTGACACTCGCCAAAATGGCCAAGACTCGAAGCAAGCACAAGCCGGGGCCGCGACCGCCGACGCACAAGGCCAACTGGTATGTCTGCAAGATCATCGCCAAGGCCGATGCCGATGCGCGAGACATGTTTCAATAGGTCACTCTCGTGTTTGCGCCGCGCTTCCGTCGCCGAGTGTCAGCAACAGTGACCACCATGCCCCCGCTAGCCCAGCATTGCTAATTATGGTGTTGTGAGCGCACGTTTCCAGACAATTGCGATCGACGGACGTGGTTGTCGACCCCGTGTAAGGAGGGTACGCGATCACCGTAATCTGCTCAGGGTTTCAAGAGGAGAAGTGGAAGTGAGTCTGGAACACCATGTGGGGTGGTCCAGAAGTAGGAGTTTCAGATCTTTGCATATTTATGACATCCTTTAATTAGTGTACTTTTCGTCGGTAACACCCAGTTAGGGAGTCACTAACTGGTCGAGAGTGACAGCTTGTGAGGAGGTTGATTGAAGGCCTCTTTGGTACCAACGACTGATTCAAACAGCCTAAGAATCACGAAGAGTTGTTACAAGATCCAACCTCATAGTTGATCGACTGCAGTGCGACAAAGCCACTCCACTACGCCGGAGTGGATTTTGCCGTAGCTACACGACACATTCTTTTTACTGCTGTTTCCCTGGACGTAAATCTGGAAGCCACAGCGCTCTCCATACTTACGCCAACGCGCTTGGATCGCAGCCTTTGTACCGTACGTGTCATGGCCGATGTTCTTGCGCTCACCGAAGACGCACCCAAACTTTGACGACATAGCGTCATCCACTTCAATCGGAATGTCCTCGCGATGCAATCCGAGGTCACGTGCGACAGCTACATCGGAGTCATTCAGTTGGAAGCGTGCCTTTCCAAAGTTGCGTGAGATCCTGTCTTTTTCTTCGATACACTCATCCAGGACACGTGAGTGTGGACAATGAGGCACCAGGCGACGACTCATGTACGTGGAGAGACACTACAGCCAAGTACGCGTGAGAATTTTCGTCTTTCGAGCGTCATTTTCTCCCATTTTGGCTCTATTTCCGTTGCAGAATCTTTTATAGCCGCACGGACGGGAATTTTGAGGAAGTGCAAATGGGTTCAAATGAATACTGGGTATCTTTGTTTAAGTAAGAGGCCGTACTTAGTTGGAGACTACTTGCGTACTTAGGAGGAGACTAGTGATGGGCGGTTTGGGCGGAGTTAACTTTGGTGAGTCTAAGTACTTGACCACTTACCCAAGGAAATTGATCAAATTTCAACCCATGGGCTCCCCTACCCCGCAGGCAAATATTTCCATAAGTCGCCTGACGCCGTGTAATTTACATGCCAGAACATCCCTGATTTCCCGTTTTTCGTTGGTTTTTATCCTTGCGTCGTTCTGTCGAGACGCGAGGAGACCCGTCCGACCCAGGGAACTCTCACGCTGTATCAGGCACTCGGCATTCGACATTCGACACGCTGGACGTGGGTTAGAGATACATCATGTACGGCCAGCAGCAGCAGCAGCCTGGCGGCGGCAGCGCCTACTACGGCCAGCAGCAGCCACAATACTACGCGCAGGGCTACGGACAACCGCAGGGCTACGCGCAGCAGGGAGCCTACGGACAACAGGGAGCCTACGCGCAGCCAGTGTACACGTCGCAGCCTTACACCATGCCGGACGCGCAGCCCACGCTGCACCAGAACGTGGGCAACAGCACGCAGGATGTCTCGACGCTTAAGCCCACGGACGCGCCGGCGCCCGCCTGCCGCGACCTGCCGTTCGCGCTGCTTTTCCTCGCGAACGTCGGCGCCATCGTCGTGTTCATGGTCATGTGGGGTCTTGACAACATCAAGACGAACAACGACTCGTCCAGTAGCAACTTCCTGACGCCGAAGGAGACGCGCACGACGATTGTCATCTCCGTGGGTATGGCCGTGCTCGCTATCGTGCTCGGCCTGGCCTCGGTCAAGCTCATCACGTCTTACGCGCATTGCATGATCACGTTCACGCTGTGGTTCAACGTCGCGCTCACGGGTGCGATCGCAGCGGTGGGCTTTGCCATCGGCAGCTACGCGCTGGGCATCATCGGCCTGATCTTCTTCGCGATCAGTTTCTGCTACGCACGCGCCGTCGCTCACCGTATTCCGTTCGCCGTCGCCAACCTTCGCGTCGCGGCTGCCGCCATCTCGAAGCACTGGTCAACGTACCTCGTGGCGATCCTCTTCACGGTCGTGCAGATCGCGTGGGTCGTTGTCTGGGCGCTGGCGTTCCTCGGCGTTGCGAACCAGCTCAAGTCGGAGAATGCGTCCGGCTCGTCGAGCGGTGCAGCCTGTGTGGCCAACTCGGACTGTGCGTCGTACTCGTGCAAGTACTACGGCTCGGCCTCGTACAAGCGCTGCTACGGTTCGTCCAGCTCGTCGACGGGCTTCCAGAACCAGTCCGGCGCCAACTATGCCGCGTACTTCTTCATGCTCGTGTCGTTCTACTGGGGTCTGCAGGTGTTCAAGAACGTGCCACACACGGCCATCTCCGGCACGGTTGCCACGTTCTGGTACAGCTCGGAGTCGTCGGGTGCCACGGGCTCGTCTCTTCGCCGGGCCATGACCACGTCGTTCGGCTCGATCTGCTTCGGCTCACTCATCGTTGCAATCATCCAGGCGCTGCGTTCGCTCGCTGAGCAGGCGCGTGAGGAAGGCAGCTTCGCTGGCTGCATTGCCGAGTGCCTTCTGGGCTGCCTGCAGTCGATCATGGAGTACATCAACCGATGGGCGTTTGTGTACGTCGGCATCTACGGCTACAAGTTCACGCAGGCCGGCAAGGCTGTTTTCCAGCTCTTCAACCAGCGTGGCTTTGATGCGATCATCAACGACGATCTCATCGGCAACGTGCTCGGCTTCGCAGCCTTTGGTGTGGGTCTCATCTGTGCCGGCGCCGGCGCTGCCCTGGGCTACTATGGAGACCTCGTGGACTTCAGCAACAGCTCTGGTGAGTGTTGGTCTTCATGGACCTGGGCTTCGGTGCATCTTTCTAACCGCCTACGTCTCATTTGTTGTAGTTTTCTTCGGCATCCTCGGCCTCTTTGTCGGAATGGGCGTCGCGATCATCCCGCTGTCGGTCGTCGACAGCTCCGTCGCGACGATCTTCGTGTGCTTTGCTGAGGTACAGCCCAGTGATCTTGATCGTTGATGCAGTCTTCTCTTCATGGATGGTGACTGATGATTGCTGGTTGACGTTGTGCAGGACCCGGTGGCCTTCTCGCAGTCGCACAACGACCTGTACCAGCCTCTCGTGGCCGAGTGGCACAACCTGTACCCTGAGATCATGGTGCAGGCTGGTTACTGGCACTAGACGATGCTGCCTCTGATGTTCTCGACTGCATACATCGTGGATAGCGTGGCCGATGCCCGTTAGCCACTCCATGGAGGACCTGGCAGTTAGTGATCCAACACGACATTGACAATCACATGATGACAATCACATGATGAAATGAGATTGATGCATTTTCACTGTTGATCCCTCGTCGCCTTTCTCATTCGATGCCTCGTATACAAGCGATGTCCGTAGTCTGACAGTCTGACACAGTGGTAAGGCAGACCGCCATAATGGATCACGACGGCGGCTGCTCTCCGATATCATGCCAGCCTCAGTGACACCGCATGATGCGTCATTGTTTGGCTACGCAAACCAAGCAGCGTTCCGCACCATCATTCTGTCCCGAAGAGCTCACCGACAATCACCCAATCACCCGCGAGCCAACTCAGAGCTCTTGGTGGAAAGGCACCATTGCTCAATTCCCCAAGCACCGCACACACACGACACCAAAGACACCATGGCGACTTCTACTGCTGCTAGCCCACTGCCGCTGATCCGCGTGGGCCTCGTGGGCTTCGGCTTGGGCTCCAGCGTCTTCCACGCGCCGCTGCTGCAGAGCGCCAAGCGCTTCGCCATCACGCACGTGCTGGAGCGCAGCACCAACAAGAGCCAGGAGGTGCTGAAGCCAACGCCCACGGTCGTGCGCTCCATGGACGAGCTGCTGGCGGCGCCCATCGATCTCGTGGTCATTTCCACGCCTACGGGCGTTCACTTCGAGCAGGCGAAGCAGGCCATGGAGGCCAAGAAGCACGTCGTCGTGGACAAGCCGCTGTGTATCACGGCGGCGCACGCTGAGGAGCTGGTGAAGATCGCCAAGGCGAACGGCGTCGCGTTCAGCGTGTTCCAGAACCGCCGCTGGGATGGAGACTTCCGCACAATTCGTGCAGCGATTGAAAGTGGCAAGCTCGGTGAGATCTCGCACTTTGAGGTTAACTATGACCGCTACCGCCCGACGCTCAAGGGCTACTGGAAGGAGACTGAGGCGGGTGGTGGCAACCTCTACGACCTTGGCGCTCACCTCGTCGATCAGGCGCTGCAGCTTTTCGGGAAACCTGATAGCGTGCATGCCGATGTCCAGATCCAGCGGGCCGGTGCAAGCAATGACGACTACTTCCGCCTGGAGTTCCAGTACACACAAAAGCCGGAGCTTCAGGTCATCGCGACCGCCGGTATGCTCGTGAAGGATATCGGTCCCAAGTACACTGTCGTGGGATCCAAGGGCCGACTGGAAAAGTACGGTGAGGATGTCCAGGAGCAGTCGCTGCGTGATGGTCTCCGTCCAGGCGATGCTACGTGGGGCCAGGACCCAGAGTCGCAGTTCGCCAAGTTCACTCCCACCGGCGGCAGCGATGCGTCCGCAGAGGTGATTCCCAGCCTCAAGGGCAGCTACGAGGTGTACTACGCGAACGTGGCGGATGCCATCCAGCACGGCGCGCCCCTGTTGGTGGACCCAAAGACTGTCGTCGACCAAATCCGGATTTTGGAAAATGCATCCAAGCTGACGCGCGTTGCGCTCGTGACGCTGGATTAGGGAAGCGAAACAGCACAGGTGTTCTGTCAAAACGCCATGATTGAGCATTGCCAGGCTTCAATCGTGAATAGGCCAATCCAGGTCAGGAAGTTCCTATTCAAAATCTTGGATCCAGTAAATGTGGCGGCTTCCAAGTGCGCTACTCCAACCTCACTGCGTCGATTCATTGTAATGCTACGGACGAACGAACAGGTCGTCGGTCTTCGCGTCGTGTTTTCTCGAGTCCATTCGTAGGCAACTGAACTTCGCTGATTGAGCTGGTGACACTGGCGATCTGATCGTAAGGAACGGTCGAGTGGATTTGTCAGTCACTACTGCAGCTTACACTGATACTACCATGTGGAAACGAACCTCTCCGAGTGTCTTCTCCAGCAGTCGACGCAAAGAAGAGTTTTGAATTCGAAGAGAAGCATTCTGTTGATCAAACTGCGCATGGATAACTTGGTGAGTAAACCCCCTCTCTTGATATGCACAGTTGCAATCCAGCACTAACCGGATTGGCCATTGCATCTATTTTGCAAGCTTGCGTCAACTCATTTTCTCGCTTGCGTCTTGCGGAAAAGATCGTCGTGGACTCGTTGCTGTGGGGAGAAACAAACAAGACCTGTGAGTCTTTGAAACAGTTACGGTATCAACGTGATTCAGGAGCTCCACTGACCTCGCTGACGACGAGCTGGAGGCGGTGTACTCACTACATATCGATCTGGAATCGCTGATGCTGGTGTCCGACCTACCTGTGCTTTTCACAGGAGCTCGGCTTCTCAGCGTGATCTGCACGTTCTAACGGTGTTGAGTCTTCGTTGTGAAATCTTCGGGCACTTCAATTTCCTCGATGGCATTGAGTGTGCTATTGCACAACCAGAGTCGACCGTTCTCCGCGTACGCCATTCCCAGCACCACCCGATCTTCAGCCCGCCCTCGCTGCTGCGAGATCGGACGAGCGACTCCGTCATCCCTCTCAATGGAACGAACCCACGTGTAGAGCAGAAGCGAACCCAGTGAAGATCTTGCACATGAAACTGCGCTTGCTCCAAATTGTCGTATGCACTAGTTTCCTGCATCACTGACGAAAATGGTGCCGCTGGGGCCGCGACACAAGGCAATTGGCTTGTTAAACAGCGCCGTTGAGCAGCTTCCATCAGCAAACCCGCTGCGCTGAGGGCGGCCACACACAGTGGAGACTGTCCACCGTTCTCCACAGTTTGTAGTAGTTGCGACAAGCGCTCGAATGCAGTGGTTCATCGTGTCGGCGACCAGCAGCTCTCCAAATGGACCCTCGATCACTGCTGAAGGGCTCCGGAACAACTCGATACTCCCGTCTCCGTGGTTTCCTGTGTCTGCAACAACTATCGTCCCATCGCTGCGCTCGCACACACCGGCGGGCGAGTTACAGCTGGCTTGTAGAACTGGACCGTCTTTCCAGCTCTTGTTTCCACTACCCGCAAACGAGAAAACCTCCACACTACGTGCTAGGTGGTCATGGGGTCTCGCTGTACGCTTACCGTTGTCGTTCTCAAATGCGCTTAGTGACGGTGGAAGCGCTGCGAACTTGATGCGGTGGTGCCCTGTATCACACACGAACAAGTACCGGTGGTCGTCCGAAACGCACAGCCCCTTGGGCTTGACGAGTCCGGAGTTCTCGATCGTGAACCACACCGCTCGAATGCGGGTGGTCGACATCCTTTGCAAGCCGAATGGCGTTGTTCTAGACACGTGACAGACAACCATAAGACGATGCAGCTCTTTGCGAGGAGGCTGCAATATCCGTATACGTACGCAGCAATCTGTGAAGGCAAGCACAGTCGTTCCACCTTGAACGAATGAGCAGTTTCCGTGGGGTCGATGCATGGCTGCAAGATGAGCAGCTCCGTCGCAGTGACCAAGACGCCCCGAGCCGATCACAGCTGTGTGACGCTCGCCTGGATCTGTGCTGGTGTCACTGCATTCATACTGGTCACAATTATCGTCATTGTATCGCTCACATGGCTCCAACGCCGTGGACATCTCTCACCTTCGCGGCATGGAGACCGTCGAGTCTGAAAGGGCGCGGAAGGATTTCCAAAACAAGGTAGAGAATGGTTTAATTTATCTAAATAAGGGACTCATCGTTTACCTAACTCATAAAAGGGTTGGTTTGTGTTGACTTATGCCTTGATCTCCTCGCCCGTTACAAAACACGCTTGTGTCGCCTTCAATGAGCAAAGCGTGGAAGGAACTCTCATGGCGTCTAGCGTCGCGTCGTGGGCGTCCATGCGGCGGCGCGTGGGGATCAATGAAGATGCCTCGATGCTTCACGACAGCGAGCGTTGTCGTGCGCTGCTGCTGCGGCTCGTGCGTGAAGTTGTGGCGTTCGTCCGCCAGCACGAGCAGCGCACGCGACGCCATGAGCCCGACGCCACGAGCTCACTGTGGATGAGCGCCGTCAGTCGCGTGTGTGAGGCGCGTATGCAAGAGCTTCAGGGCTCAACAGGTGAGCTGCTGCCTATGGGCGAGCGGGTGCGGAGGACAGCGGCGTCGCCGCGTGAGGTCATCGCCGAGGCCATGGTCCAGGAGCTGCTCGCGAGTGTGGCTGCGATTCGCCTGGCGGAGACGGAGACGACGGTGCTGGAGGAAGTGGAGAACGTGGAGACGCTACGCAGTCTGAGAGCGACGCTGAAGCAGGACGAGGCAGAGCTTCGTCGTGTTGTGAAGGACGGAGCAGGCGAGGACGCGCGGCTGTGCGAGCTCCAGCGGATCCTCAGGGATGAGTTCCTGCAGGAACTGGCCCAGTCGAAAGCCCAGGGGCTGGCGGACTCACTCCATAATGAGGCGTCACTGCAGTTCGCGTGGGAAACAATACAGGAGCAGAAGAAGGAGATCGTACGGCTGCGGGCCGAGAACGAGCAGCTCCAAGGCGAGGCGACAAGGTCCGATGGACGACTGAGGCACGACGATCAGCCACGACATGCCATCCACCAGCTACGACTACAGCTATCGTCGCATCCCGACCACAATTTCCGCATTCTTCAGGAGCAGGTCGCTCAGTTGGAGGCCACGCTGGGCCATCACGACGGAAGAATCGGCCGAGATCCAGCTACGAGTCTGTCAGGATTTACGATCAATTCAAGCCGCGATGACGAGGATTTCCGTCGAGACTCCGTCTTGTTGCCCAGTCATTTGGCGACAATGGCGCCTCGAGAGTGTGAGCAGTGCCGACGCCACTCGAGAACGTTGGTCGAGTGTCATTCGGAGCTCAAGCAGCTTCGTGCTCAGTGCGCAGCCGACGAGAATGCGCTCGTGAAGGCAGAGAAGGACCATTTACACATGAAGCGAGAGCACGTGGCACTCACGTCGGCGTTGGTGGCGTCAAAGCAGAAGCAGGAAGAGCTGCGCAAGATGGTGTTGGACATCTCCGATGGCAAGCTCAAGCTCGAGACGCTGCGGGAAACGCAGCAGCGCAGCCATGATCACCAAGTGGACCAACTACAGCGGCAGCTTACAGAACTGGAAGCCTGGCGCGAGCGCAGTGACCACGAGAAGCAAAACCACAGAAGCTTTCAGGACGCCTTGGAAGGAGAGCTGCAGCGTGTGCGCTTACAGGTGGAGAGTCTACAGAGTGAGCGCGATGCAGCGCGGGTGGAGGTTACCAAACTGACGCAAGAGCTGAAGGAGATGAGAGACAAGTGGACCGTGGACCAAGCCACGGCTATGGAAGCGAACACTGCGTTGGCGTCGACTGACGGTGAGCTGCGATCGGTGAAAAAAGAGCTGCAGGCTGCACGAGAGCAGATCAAACAGTTCGAGGCTACGACGGCAAGACTGCGTCTAGCACGTGACCAAGCGACTGCCTCATCACAGCAAGCGTCTTCAGAAAAGCAGGGCTTTGAGCAACGGCTGGGTCAGAAGTCGGCTGAAGTAAGTCGACTCCAAGCTGCGTTGAGCATGAGCGAGTCTGGCATTTCGAAGCTGGAGCGAGAACTTACCAAGGGCGACGCCAGTGTGAGTCTGTTGAGCAGACAAATCCAAGAGGAGCGGTCGTCCCGTGACGCTGTCGTTCGGAAGCTGCAGGAGGCACGTGGTTCACTGGAGCAGCGTCAGCAGTATGTAGCTGAACTGGAAGGCCGGCTAGATCGATCAGAAGAAGAGCGATCCGTCCAAGCAAACCAGCTTGAAGAGGTGGAAGCTCAACTGCAGCAGCGTGGAAATGAGGTTGAAGACATGAAGAGCGACGTGAAGCGGCATTACGAAGTGTGCCAGCGTCTGGAGATTCAGTTAGCTGACTCACGGGAAGAGGCAGCGAAGTGCCAGCATCAGTTGCTCGACGCGAACGCAGCCGTGAAAAGACTCCAGGATACTGTGGATCAACACTCGAAAGATCGCGAGGGAGTCGCGAATTCGAGTCGAGCGGAAGTCGAGACGCTCACGCACGAGTTATCGGAGACCAAGACGACGATTTTGATGTGGATGAGCAAGTACCACGGCGTTGTGAATGCGAAATCCGAGCTTGAAGTAGCTGCGAAAGCTGCAGAGGCGGCAGTGGATGAACTACGAGAGAACTACCGTAGTATGGTGGAGGAAAAGGAGCGACTGCTGGTGCGAATCGACAAGATGGCGGCTGACGTGAAGCATCTCAACGATGATCGACAAGCGACAGTGAAGGAGATTACGCAGCTGAAGACGCAAATGGTGGTGGACAAAGCTGAGTTGACGCAGGTTCGCCACGCATACAACGATACAACTGAAAAGCTGCGCGCTCGTGAGGCTGAGAGAGCCGATCATCTCGTTGAGATCGGGGTGCTGCAAGCTGACAACGGCGTACTCCGACGAGAACTCGAGCATGGAAAGGATGAGTTGCAAGAGGCGGAAGCTCAGCTGCACGCTCAGGAATTCAAGAATGCTGACGAAGTGGCAGCCTTGAAGAAGCATCACCAAGTTTCAATCGCGACGACTTCGTTCGACGTCAAGGCACTGCTGACAGCGCATGATCGGATCCTGGCGAACACCTTGCAGCGCCTAGCGCAGCATCTCTCAGCCTTTGATGAGCGATTGATATGTACTGCGGAGACTGCTGCTAGAGCTCAAGACCAACGTAGGATACGACACGCAGCCGCAAGGCCGCAATTTGGATCGTCACAGATATCTCCCCTGTCAGAATCATCGCCGTGCGCTCGTTGCAGACAGCAACACGGAACAGTCACTGAGTCCGCACAACCAGCTAGACACCGCGTCAAAATGTCCGTAGCATCGACGCAAACAACTCACCACAAGGAACACATTGCTGGCTCGGTAGACGTTTTGGCTAGCGACGTGGCGAGGAATGCCAATGGCTCAAGCAGAAATCTTGACGCTCAAGCACAAGATTCCACAGACAGATACGCCTATTTACACGTCCAAGATCGACGCAGCACCTTCCACTCCCCATCGTCACAGCACAATAGCGCCTCTACACGCGCTGAAGACGGTTGCTCACTTGAGGACGACGCAAGTGATTCATCAAGCGACATTGAGGTGCCGACCAGATCACAAGTTCAGCTCCACGAAAGCGAATGCAACGACGCGATGCGGGGTTTGATGAGCAACATCTCGGGGCCTGTGGAGACGACTACTGGGCCGCCTAATCCCAAACACTCGACACAGCTGACGCAAGTTCATGAATCTCATCCAAGTGGTGATGGTGTATCATACTCCAGTGTCGACCGCGAACAATTGAGGTCGATGAAGATGGCTCATGGGCAAGCAGTGGTGACCACATTCTCGACGAGAGATGCCATGGATGTGGAGGAAAGCACGGATCCAGCACAGAGCCATTTGAGCGGGAATGGTGAACTAAATGGCTCTGGCGTCGAGAACACGTCGTCGATTCAGCTTCAGCCGTTCAGCAGCCACCTAGCCAGTGCTTCACAAATCGGCCTTCGCAGTGATGTCGTGGACCGCGAAGTGTTTGACCTGGTCATGCGCCAGTTCACAAGTACTGAACGTGTTCTCACTGCCCAGTGGTTACGTGTTCAAGATCTTGTGCTCAAGACTGCGAAGCGACTGAACACGGCATCTACTCGTGCTGCGCTCTCAGTGGCTACGTGGCGTCGTTCGCCGAGGTATCGTGAATGCGTTCGAGTGGTTGATTCAGTTGCCTGCCAGACCTCGCTCGATCTGCCGTCCAGGCCAGTGGCCGGCCACACGCCGAAAAGCTCACGCAGGCCAAACACTGACGCAGGCGGATCACCGGAAGGCGTTTCCGATCCGGAAAACGATGAAGATGAAGCCGTCGGGGATGTAAGCTACCGCAGGTTATGCCATACGGAAGCAGCCAAATCGAAAATCATCCGTGTTGAGAAGGTTCCAAAGGCTTCTCGTCCGACAACGCTAGTCCCAGATCTTCTTTCACTCGAACCCTCGAACCCCAAAATTAGCTCGATTCGGCACGCGAGTATCACACAATTGAGCCAACTCAAGCTTCTCAGCAAGGATGCGAAGAAGAGCAGGCAGTTCACTCGCATCTCTCGGTCGGTTGTGATGCTTCACGTCGCTCGAAAGCCCAAGCCCAGTTCATCCTCCACGACGCAAAATATTGATCCTGTTCTCGTCGATGCAAGCGCGCAGACAGCTCATGTTGAGACCTCTTC
This sequence comes from Pythium sukuiense, assembly GCA_023334995.1. Lineage (NCBI taxonomy): Eukaryota > Oomycota > Peronosporomycetes > Pythiales > Pythiaceae > Pythium > Pythium sukuiense. The sequence continues at coordinate 69,339 of JAADVL010000048.1, forward strand.
CGTGAATGAACGCGTGGTCCACAAGTGGGGCAATCTGGCGTCCCAACTCTTGCGGAGATCAACTTGGCGTAGCGTCATTACAGTCTTTCACAATAGTCAACGGCGTCTCCGATTCCGACGCACTGTCACGGAGAAATTCGCACTGCTTACGTGGAAACTGCTCGCCAGGCACAAGCTTCGTGGCCTTCTGTCCATCTCTTCGAGCCAGATGCGGTCGATAAAGACAGCAACAACACGTTGCGTTGAAGAAGATCGCGAAAGACGAGTCGTGACACGGTGGGAATCGATTGTTCGGTCTGCGGTGTGGCGTTTCTCCACACGACAGCCACTGAAACTCGTAGTAGAGACCCTGAGAAGACGAGCCGCGAAGCCACGGAAGCACCACGCGCATCTTCAATGGCAGCTCTTGCGATGGAAACTCGACTCGTATCATCACGAGCGGACTGCGAAGTTCGCTTGGCTCAAGTGTGTGGCTCTCCAGCGAAGGACGGAGCTGGAGAGGACACTGAGACGCCACTTTGTGGCATGGCATGGACTCGTGCGGGGGTTGATCCACCATCCGAGTCTCTCTGAATCTGACAGTGGACACACACAAGGAGCCAAGACCCAGGACGCTGGTTTCTATCGTCCAGCCAACGTGTCCACCTCGCTCCAAATCGTGATGCAAGAGTGCGTGACACTTCTGCGTCAATATTGCCATGAAACAAAGGTCCCAAGCGACGAGAGCCGTGCATCTTTGCCCAGTCAATGGCCCTATGAGGCCCAATCTATCGCGTATTCCTCCGTTGCCGACGCTCAGTCCAGTATTTGCAGCTCAACAGGCGTCACAAACGTTGAGCTGCTGATCCGTTTGCTGCTGCAGAGTAGTGAGCAGATCGGCCAGTGGCGAGATGCCATGGACAAGAAGCTGGAGGAGATCCGCGTGAGAGAGGGCCAGCTCAGTCGTCTGCAGACCCACTGCACAGAACTGCAGGCAATCATCGACAAATACCACGAGCGGCAACGGCAGCACGTGCAAGTCTCCACTGAACGGCATGTCCACGAAGAGGTCTCACTCTCTACACACCAAGTCCACACGACGCAATTGATCCAGCAGCATCCAGCTCATCTACGCGCGCTAGAAGAAGAACGGCGTCGCTTGAACCAACGCAACATCGCGATGCTGGAAGGCGTGATCGTGCAGCTCCAAGAAGCGAAAGACAGTCGCGTGTGGCTCTACCAGCGGCTCCAAAGCAAGACAAAACAACTAGAACGAGCGCGGTGGCAACTGGAGCAGGCTCACACACACAGTGCATTACTTCGCGCGTTCTACCAGTGGTGTCGCCACACGAGCTGTCTTCGAGAGTCGTTTTCCCAGAACCAAGTCTCCTCTTGATCACACTGCAAGACAAGTCGTGAGTATCTATCTCTCCGCCCACAGACCGATAAATTTCGACTGCTAATCGTACCGTAATCCATCGTCATGCGGTCCGCGCACTGCTTGCGTTCTCGCTTGGCCTCGTCCAGATCGTCGTCGTTCGCGATCTTGTCCTGCAGGATCTCCTCCACGATGTCCTCGAGCGTCACCAAGCCCTTCAACTCATAAAACGGATCGCCCTGTCCATCACAACAGAGTACGTGAGACCCACTCTAACGTTCCCAGTCATTTCTTGCGGTATTTCCTCGCACCGGTCCGGTGTTGTTGACGTCGTACACCAGCGCCATGTGCGTGTTGCCTCCCTTGAACGCCTTGAGAACGTCGCCCAGTGTCGCGTCGGCCCACACGCGGTGCGCGGCCTTGGCGAAGACCTGCACAAAGTCAAACAGCGGCACGTTGCCGTCTTTCGGGTCGATCATCACGAGGTCTTTGACCAGAAACACGCCGATGGTGTCGTTGTGGTCCTTGTCGTACACGGGGACGCGGCTGAATCCCGTTTGATAGATCTGCTTGACGGTGTCCACGTCGAGAATGGTGCTGGCGTGAGAGGATCCAACACAAACAGCAAGCACGACAAGGTTAAGGAAGCAGAGGCGATTCAAACTGGATGAGGATAGAAGCGCGCTGTGTGGGACGCAGAAAAGGATATCGGAAGCGAGAAGATCTTGTCGGTGGGCACCATGATGCTGCTCACGCGCTTCTGCCGGTAGCCCATGGCGCCGCGGACGATGTGGCCTTCGCTGGGATGCAGCATCTGCTGCTTCACGTGGATCTCCAGCAGCTTTTGAAGCTCCCGCTTGCTGAAGATCGTGCCGACGTCGGCTCCCAGCGCCCTGTCGAGGATGACGGCGATCGGCTTGGCCATGATATAGAAACACGTGAGAAGAAGCTGCACGAGCGGCACGAGCGTCGAGCCGACGAGCAGCGCGTGGCGGGAGAAGACGGCTTGTGGGATGATCTCTCCAAGGATGACGATAATGGTCGACGACAACACAAAGCCCACGAAGCCGCTGGTGAGATCGGCCATGAGGATCGACAGCATGCTGTTGACAGCGACGTTGCCCAGCACGAGCGTTGTGAGGAGCTGGTTGCCGCTTTCACGCACGGGCACGATGCGCTTGGCCATCTGCGCGTTGAGCTCCTCGTCTTCCGTCGCGCCAGGAGCTTCGCCAGCTCCGATGATGACATCAAGACCCGTCTTGTCCAGCGCCATGAGTCCCAGCGTCAGGCCAGAAAAGATCGCGGACATGCCGACCAGGAAGATGATTCCGAGGTATCGAAAGACTTCAAAGGCGGCGCTGGGAGGAGGCGGCTCCGTTGTCGGTGCTGCTGTTGGGGTCTCCGTGGGGAGCTGTCGCGGCGATCGCATCGTGTGGTTTCCATGGTTCTGCGCAGTGGTGACGCCTATAGCCACGAGCAGGAGGAAGGCAGCAAGAATGGTAGAGACACGGAGACATCTTCGAAGCGAGTCGCGAGCCATTCTATTGGAGGAGCCAGTGGCTGAGTGAGACCTGCACGAGAATGGGGACGGGACACGGAAGCCGAATGCGTCAGCGTCAGGCGTGTGTGTGAAGAGTGGAGATTCGTTCGGGGACGTTTCATGCTGGATCCCATTGCGATAGTGAAGCCATGAAGTGTGAAAAAAAATAGAAATGGATTATCAAATGCAGTTACCGTTTGAGAGGCTTGGCGTACTCGAGAAAGGCGTCGCTGGTGACGTGGGCTGACGCTAGCTGCTGATTAGCACTGCCTTGGGACGAGGTATGGGTGATACTCTTAGCGAGATGGTCAAACCGCTCGAGGAGAGCTTGCACTGAGAGGGTCTCATCTCCTGGCGTGGCTCCTGGCCCTGTCAACTCCGTATCGGAGACCAAGGCGGGCGCGGAGGCTGACGATGACAGTTCCCGCACGGCTCGAACGCCCTTGACGGCTGGTCCACATGACGTCGTCCCTGTAGGCGCGATCGTGCCCTTGAGCAGCTCCCCAATCCGGCAGTCACGCTCAAAGGCACAGAGTTTCTCGGAGTATTTGGCTCGTAGCGTCTCCGGAATTGACTTCGATGCACGCGTCTTGAGCAGCAGAGCGACGTAGAAGCAAGCAGTCGCTTGGGTGTTCACGCCCAAGAACTTTGGTCGTGTGGCTCCCAGCAGAAGTAGCGTCTCGTTCAGCACGCCCGACAGCTCCTGTTCAATTCGGCCGGGACAGTTCTTGAAAGCCAGCGAGGCTGATAGTTGAGGCGGTAGCTTCGTAGGCAGGATCTGGCTCGCGTACTTTGCTGGCTCAGCGACAAACAACCGTCTCTTGATCTCGTTCAAGCACAAGAAAACCTTGTTGCCGTACGACGCGCGGTAGAATGTAGATCCTTTGAGGATCGCCTGCCAGTCCTTGTCACCCGAGCCTTGCTGGAAAGTCACGGGGCAGTAGCCTTTCATCTCGGGAAATTCGCAGTCAGCGACGGAGAGTAGTGACAGAAGCGACGTGTCAACTGGAGCCTTTGCAACCAGCGCTTGGGCACGTTCGCACGCTTCCTCTGTGAGAAACGAGGCCACCGAGGCCAGAAATGTATCCAAATTGGCGTCGCTCGCCAGCCAAAACACTGTCGTTTTGTGATCGTCGTTGATGATCTCGACACAGAGCTCACGATGCTGGGCCAACGTCGTGTGGTACCGAGATGAGGCGAGCTCTACGGGGCAGAAAGCCTGGTAAAGCGGATGTGCCTGGGCTTCAATATCCTTTTGCAGTCGGACAATACCGTGCAGTCTTGCTGGTCGCCGCATTGCCACGTCGCGCACGTAGCTTCTCGTCCTGGAGAGATGCTGCTCGAGCACCGTCCGGGCATGGGCACTCACTTGCCAGGCCGAGTTGCTGTCGACATCGATCTGGCGGATGTGGAACGCCCCAATGGTCGAAGACCAAGTGTTCAACAGGTCCATTTGGTGCTTTTGCCACGCAGAAAACGTTGCGAGCAGCTTTGTTCGCTGCTTTTCTCGCTCAACGTCGGGCAGTTGGCTTTGGATGCGCTGCCACGACGTTTGCAGCGGCCCCTCCAGTACGAAGACGACTCCTGGATGGATTTGAGAGCTACCCAGACACAATGCCAGCTCGCGGGACGTTGTGAGGTAGCCGTCGAGAACCCAGCCTTGTCGTTGGCAGTCAGTAGAACGCAATCGCGTGTGGATAGCCGAGTGAAGGAGGTCTGGGTCAAGGACGCTGCCATTGATCGAGCGTGCTAGCTTGAGCTTGGCCCACAGTGACGAGTGTGGGCCGAGACACTGGAGCACCCAGTCTACAGCGCTCTCTGGGGAGACGTACGCGAGGCTAAACCGCCGAGCGAGTTCCCGCGCGAGCGTGGTCCTTCCTGTCGATGGAGGTCCAACAACACAGCAGGAGACGCGACATGACGGCCGCTGGGAGACGGTGGCTGTCAGTGTGGACGCTGGAGTCGACTCGCATTGCTCGAGCACTGCGTGGGATTGTGGAAAATACAAACGACCGCGGTACAAAAGGGTCGGCACCCCGCTGTCTACCAGGAAAGCTTCGCCAGTGAGAGGGCAGAGGATACCGTGCTTGCCCACCGTGGCTTGGCCTGATCGAAGCAACTGTAGCGCTTGGTCGAGGCTCACACGCTCCGTGTACTCGAACAACGATGCCTTCCGACTCAGCAGGGCCACCACGACATCAGACAAGCTCTTGATGACAGCTCGCTGGGTGGCCTCGATATTCACAGCGTCTTCTACCAGTAGACTGCGAGCTCGTAGGGAATCAAGAGCAGCGGAGAGAGCCTCTTGGTCGGTTGTGAACTGCTCCTGAAGGCGCGTTACCTCAGCAGCTTCTAGCTCAGCAGGATCCACTGCTACTTCTTCCTCTTCGCCTTCAGCAGCGTCAGCGTCAGCCTTCGTAGGTTTCCGACGAGGGCGTGGCGGTGGAAGAGATGCGCGCCACTGGACGAGGCCTCGCTGAACGATGACGGTCTCACTTGCCTTCAGTGGTAGCACGAGTGTTGGGAACAAGTCTCTTTCAAAGCACTGACTGAGCAGCTCTGGTGTTGGCAGCGGAGATGCCGCTTCAGTGGGCGTGGGCTCATCTTCTCCTTCCAAGGGAGCAGGCACGTCAATATCTGCTACGCTGATCTTCGTGACGACTACCACATGCCACTGGCCGGACGCTGTCATCCGCTTCATCTCGGCGGTGAGCTCGTCGACGTAGACAGTAGCAAGCGCCGTTTGTTTCTCAGCCGACAGTAGCAACTGGGCTCGAAGTCGGTGCTGGACACGACGGGCAATCGCAGCGTCGTCCACAACTCCGATCTTGACACTGGCTGTGGACTGAGCCAGCACCTTGGCCAGCTCTGGCAAGCCTGAGTGCCTCACCCCCAAAAGCCACACGACTGGAACGAGGTCTTGCGTTGCTTGAGCGGACGACGGCACGAACAAAGTTGGATGACGCTCAAACGCCTGGCGCTCTTGTTGTCCGGCGAATGCGTACAGCTTCTGCTGGAAAGAAACGACGAAGTCGGGAAGTCCTGGTACGAGAACTCGCTTCTGGAGCCACGATACGGCGCAGAATTGCCCAGTCTCTCCCATTCGCAAGCGCTTGGCCAGCCACAAACGCTGCTTGGTGCTATAGCCCACAGTAGCATCGTCCTTCTTCTGCATATCGCCATCGCCTTCAGCTTCAGGTGCAGCCGGCTCTTGTTCAGTCTCAGCCACTGGACCAAACACTTGAGTGGCTTCTTCTTCGATCTCAGCGGATCCCCTCTGCGTTCCGTCGTCCAGTGAGTCAACACGAGGAGTGACTGGACAAAGCACCCGCTGTATGGCAGCCTGGGTCTCATGAGCTTGGCTGTAGAGAGCACAACGCCGAACGGGTAGGGTGAGCTGGCTCTCAGCCAAAATGCTATCGAGCGTGTCGGGAAGATCGAATCGCGCGGCCCACAGCTCGTGCTTCTTGCGTTCTAGTGGCGTCTTGTGCACTTTTGGTAGCTCCTCTTCACTCACAGCGAGCACGACAATGACGTCAGGCTGACAACCACGTTCCTTCAGAATCGCCACTGTATCCGGGGTCGGAATGAGGTCGGTGAGCACCCACGCGTCTTTGTCGTGCAAGTGATCAGCAACCAGAGAAGCTGCGTCCTCCAACGTCGCTGGCTCACGTTGCAGGGTGGTGGCGCTCAAGCAGTGACCATCCACGACGCTAGACAGCGCCTGCCTTGTCGCTGGATCCAGGTGGCTGCTGGATAGCACCCACAGTCTTCGTGTCGTTGGTAGTGAAGGCGGCTCACGACGCAGGAACTGGAGCGGAGTCGCACAGAACTGGTCGCGTGCGAGAACCGACGACAGAAGATACACGCGGCCACTCAAATACACGGCAAACTGCGGATCGCCTGTAGTAATCTGAGTTGTTGTCGATGTCACAGGACAGCAGTCACGCCACCGAGAGAGCTGACGCGGCTGCTGCGAATCCACGGGGCCAACGGAGAACGCGACGGGCGATGACGAGGCAAGGAACTCGGTCCAGTCTCCGTACAACAGCCAGCGAAGCTGCTCGGCTCGAGCACCTCCGGACGCGATTTCTTCTGGAAGCGTGAGTGGCACTACAGACCGAGAAGTTGCCGAGCGGCTGAGCCCCAGAGAGTTCTACAAGCAGGCAAGAATCGGTGAGTGAGTAGGACTTTGGTAAGTGAGACTATCAGAACACAAGACGTACTCCAGTGATGGCAATGACGCACTGGGCGAGAATGTCGTGGAGTGATTGGGTCGCCAAAATGACAACGACTGGTGTACGCGATGAGGAAGTGAAGCCCAAGCTACGCAGTTCAAACTCTCGATACCGATTGCCGAAGGTGTCGAGCAAGAGAGAGCCCAGCGGCACAGTAGGCTCGCCAGGGGGCAAGATCTCGTTTCGCTCTGCAGGTGAGAGTACCACAGGCGCTGAAGGGTTCGTGGCTTCTTCGACTGCAGCAACCTCCTCTCCAGCCCCCTCTGTAGAAAGATCTCCAGAGCCATCGCCTTCTGCTTCCTGCTCCTCACCCTCAGCAGCCTTGGGTTTGGACGCCGCTAGTGCTGCTGCTGCAGCTGCCGCCATGGCTTCTGCGACTTTGACTCGACGCCTGTCTTTTTCTTCTTGAAACTGAGCTTCCACAGTCACCTTTGCCGAGTGGATCGCGAATCCGGCCGCATCCATCAGTCCTTGTTCTCGGAGTACGGCGTCGCACTCGCTCAGCATCGCTCGCTCTCTCATAGAGTAGACTCGTCGGCTGCTTGGAGCGAGCGTGAAACCGGCAGCGTGCTGTTGGGCGTCATCTAGTGCCATTTCCAGTGACACCACGTAGTCTAGAGTCAGGATGTCTTGGATCTCACTTGGAAACACATCATCGAGCACGATGCCCACTCCTTTCAGCAGGAAGCTCCGTGCAAACGCGGCAAGCAATGGCAGCGAACGCTCGCGAGTGATCGCCTCCCCACGCATGAGCGCAGCGAGGTCTTCGCTACTGAACAGCCGCTCAGCCTCTGCAGTTGCTGCATCCACCTCTTCATCTTCCGGCTTCTTTGATGGCTCACCGCTGGGGATATCAAATGCGACACCGCATGTCTCTTCAGTGAGCTCCACTTCTGCGTCTTGGACTTGAGATGGTGCTTGTGCTGCCGCTTCAGCATCAGCAGCCACGCGTGCTTCTTCTCTAAGTCGCACCCGCTCCGCAGCCAACTCGTCGCGTGCCTTCTTCTTCACAGATGCGTCTTCGATGGCCACGCTCATTGAAACGTACTGCAGCTCGAACTTCTTCGCCAGGCTTCGTGCAATTCGTGTCTTTCCAGCACCAGGGGGTCCCACGACGGAGATCCGCAAGGCTGGAAAGCTCTCTATCGACCGCCCTACCGCCACCTCCGCATCGAATCCATCGTCACTTTCGCGGCTCAGCAACACCGACGGAAACTGCGGTGACGTTGTCGTTGTCGGCGTCTCGGGCATCGGAGATACTACTCGAGGCGTGTCAACGACTAACTCGTCGCCCTCTGTGATGAATTCCTTCTCGGGTGAGACCGTCGAGGCCGTCGCTGCTGGTGGAGGAGCAAACAGGGATGAAAACTTGCGAGACAGTGAGAACTTGCGCGGGTTATAAGCCAGCAGGAGCTGCTTGAGCGACATTTTCTCCATGTCAGGGGACGCCAGGCCTCGGATCTGGGCCAGGTGCTCCGCATTCGGCGGCATCTTCTGCAGGAACTCTCCTCGGATCTTCACAACGTCTCGCAGTGCTCGCAGCTTGTACGCGATGGCGTCGACTGCCAGCGCTGGTGGGACGCCTAAGCTTCCTGCCGTCTCTGAAGGTGCGGCGATTGCATCTCTAAGCTCGACGAAGAACGACACGAACACGGGCGCATCGCTTTCAGCTGGTAGGATGAGCTCTGCACACTGAAGCAAAGCCTCTTTGAACTGCTCGATCGACAGCTCAACCTCTTCGGTCGCTGAGCATCCACTGGAGTCGTACAGCCAGTCGCGGGAGGCGATGACAGGCGCGTGGTCCACGCCGACACTCTGAACAAGCGCCTTAGCAACACACTGGAAGAACGCGATGTAGTCGCTCTTGTTCAAGTGCGTTGCGTGCGTGGGCTTGGACAGTGTCCAGAACAGCGTCAGCAGACGAGGGATCTGGTCATGAGTCGAGAGGAACTCACGCCGCCGCTCGAGCCACTGGCGAAGCACACTGGTCTTGCCTGCATGGTCGCCGACGCTGGTCTCTGTCTCCTGCTCGGCGTACAGGAAGTGGCGGCGTAGCGTCTGCATCGGCGTTCGCAGGCTGCTGCGAATCCTTCCGCGTCTGCGTGTCTTGCTATGTGAATGGGAAGGATCGGTGGGTTGGTTACGACGCGTCAAGCGCCGCCCGTTCAGTTGCCGAGTCCAGTCAAGCGTGGTAGTATTCTTAGAGAACAAGGTCTCCATTCACGTGCATTCAATTCGTTATTCATTCATCCACGCAACCGCAGACTGATTCACATGCAAGACTACGGACA
>JAADVL010000480.1:0-24532 GCA_023334995.1 Pythium sukuiense
GCCCTGCACCGCCAACACATCACCTCCAAGAGGAGTGGCAAGTGGCGTCTCAGACTCAGGACCAAGAGCCGCGCCAGTCACTGACAACAGCTCGCCACTGGCCTGGAATCCACCCTTCGCCTTCACCGACTTGGTCTCGATCTCACCGCCAGCAGCGATCGAGCCCTTGGCGTTCTTGGCCATCACTGTCTGACCATTCGCACCGACACCCTTGATCGACGAGATCTCACCGTCCGCCTTGAAGCCGCCCTCCGCCATCTTGCCGCCCCCACCGTTGTTGATGTTGCCACCGGCACCGATCACGCCCTTGGCCTTCCAGCCGTCCGCCGGACCAGTCACTGCACCGCCGCCCACACCGGCAGTCGCGGCGTCCGCTCCCTTCAGCTTGTTGATCTCGCCTGCGGCCTTGAAGCCGCCCTTCGCCTTGACGTTCGGACCGACCGCGATCTCACCACCGGCGGCGATCTCGCCACGAGCCTTCTTCGTGTTGGGAGTTCCTGCTGGAGCCGCCACACGGGCGGCTGGGATGGCAGCAGGCGTGGACGCCTTGTAGCCATTGGTGTCCGCAGCGACCGGCGTGGCTGTGGTAGTGGCGGTAGTCGTGGTGGTGTCCGCGACGGCCGTATCGTTGCTGGTCATTTCGAAGGCCTTGACATTGCCGACGGCAGCGAGAGCGAGCACGCAGAAGACGATGGAGGACTTGAAGATCTGGACCATGGTGGTTGGTTGTTGGGAGGTGGTTGGTGGATGTGATGGATCGAAGCGCGGTTGGCTCGGATGAGTGGAGGATGGAGAATCGGAAAATGAGATGTTGATAAGCGCTGCTTTGGTCCCCTTGCTTGGTGGGTCGAGGAGGTGGAGCTATTCTGGACAGGGCTCAGTGGGGTGGGATGGTATCAAGTGCGAGACGCCTCCACTGTCGGGTACGCACATCCATTGGCTCACCCCGACGAAGCTCACATTTCTTCGGACAAAAGACAGGCGTCGATTTGGATGGTGGATTTGGTCGCGTGTCCTCGCGTTCGGAGGCTGCAACCTTGCAGCAGCCACAACAGGAGTCCGTTTGCTCTTGTGAGCGTGCGGTGTGGTGGACGTCTGCCGTGAGTTGTCCGAGCATCGTGCTGGAGTACCCCTACCGTCATTGTCCACCTCTTCCGCTGCCATGTTGCACGGTCAGTCTTCTTCTACCGTATGTGGACCAGTAGGCCACCACCGCATAAATCCCACGTGCTGCTACTGTGGCCTCTACTGTACTCGAAGAAATCAGCAGCTGATCCGGGCTGCCCGTCAGGCGCACCAACGCCTAAGCAACCTGCGCAACCACATACTCACTTTCATGTTGAAGTCCATACCTCTTAGATTTGATGCATTCACACCGTGAGATTTAGCGAGCAGGTGTCGCCATTTGAACTTCAGTGCTCAGAAATTGCCCTTACAAGTCGTCACAAATCTGTTCGTCGCGCTGTTCGCACGACTGGATGAGCGTTCACACTTCGAATCATCAGGAATGAGTAGTAGGCGGTTATGATTAGAGGAGAACAATCATTTGGCACAATTGTATACATGACTACAGTTTACGACTACACTGGACGACACGCTCCACCTAAGCTACAAACATCCTTCGAAGGGCCTTCTGTGGCACATTTTGTCGCCCCCTTAGAGCGTGCGGCGGTAGTACTGGCCCTCGCCAACGTTAGTGTCGACGCCCTGTACCTTTAGCACTTCACTAGTCTCAGCGCTCGCACCTTCGACAGGGAGCGGCGCACTTGGAGCTCCACTCGCTCCAGTGAGCGACGACAACTCGCCGTTCGCCTTGAAGCCGCCCTTGGCGTTCACGTTCGTTGTGTGGATCTCGCCGCCGGCAGCGATCTCACCCTTCGCGTGCTTGCCTGAGACAGTCTCTCCGTTCGTACCCTCACCCTTGAATGTGGCCATCTCACCGCCAGCCTTCAGGCCGCCCTTGCGCTTCAAGCCAGCAGCGCCCACTCGCTCGCCCGTGGACGCGATCTGTCCCTTGGCCTTATAGCCAGATACTGGACCTGTCTCAGCCCCGCTACCGACACCAGCGTCTGCCGCCGTTGCAGCCTTGAAGTTGCCGATTTCACCTCCGGCCGTGAAGCCGCCCTTCTTGTAGCCGTCAGTGCCCACGTTGATCTTGCCACCAGCAGAGATTTCTCCCCTGGCCTTCTTACCGGACACAGAGCCACCGTTGGCGGATGGGGAACTCGCAGGCACGGCAACAGGAGTAGCGATGACCGCAGGATCGAGGACGGCGGTCTCGTTAGCGGTCTGCTCACAGCGGCGTGAGCGCGCGTACTGGCTGCAGCGAGAGCGAGCAGGCAGAAGAGGATCGAGGACTTGATCTGGACCATGGTGGCTTGGTGTGTGGTGGGAAACTACTGGTAGTTGTAGTTGAGAAGATTGGAGAATGAGCTCTCAAGTGAACGAACTCTCGGCAGCCAATACTTCGGGAGATATCTTTCACCAGGTAGGTTTCTAGGAGCCATACTCAGTCGTAATCCTTCTCACACAGATTTTCACTCGTGAACATGGCCACGATTTCTCGATCCAATGCTGTTCTTGGCTTAATGGACATCAGATCACTTCGTGGCCTCGTTTTGGACCCGGTTGCTGAGCTCGTCCTATCCGTCAACACCCCGGCTGGTACACGCTGAAGGCAGCACCCTCACTTGCCAACTACACACTGTTCGGTACTCTACGCTCACACGTGTGTGCAGAAGTACCCCACACATGATCGTCACCAGCCGAAACGCAAGCTTCTGCACCGAAAGTCCTTTTCAAGTCCATAGCGGAGACCTTGTCTGGTGGCTCCATAGAGTCTTGCAGGCGTTCACTTCAAGCTGTGGTTTCACTATCAGCTTTCAAAGGGAAGTGATCGTCCCAATTCGGATCATCGAGTGCGCCACGCACGACAACGACGACTCGAGACGATGGCAGTGGCGCCATGGCAGCGTCAAGCAGATCAGCCAAGGCGGCAGCATGATGAAGGCGACCTTGCTGGGGAAGTCGAGAGCTGCTCGGCGATACTGAGGGGTCTCTATTGTGACGAGACAGTCGAGGATGGAGCCCAAGGTGAAGACGCTGACACCCATTCGGCCGTTGATATGGCGAGCGAGTGCATGGCGCTGCTTGAAAGCATCCACTGTGATGACAGGTACAGATGGAGACAGCCATTCCGGGATGAGGACCATGGCTTCGTAGGACTCACATTGTCACGTCTGTCTTTAGTGGTGATCTCTGCCGGCTCCCGGAGATGGAGCAGTTCAACCGTGAAGTCACCGAAGCACCGACCGAGACAGCGTTGTTGCGCGAGTTCAACGCGCTTGGGGACGAGCTACAGGCACTGATGGCTGCGTTATGCGCGGAGAAACACGAACCTGAGTCTATCGCATCCAATCACGCGAGTATCCCTCCCTCCCGCAAGTCACCATCGTCCGTAGTCGACATTTGCACGAGCCCCAAGATGAAATCACTCACATCTCGGCTTTCAAGTCGCCCAACGACCCAGCTGATGGAGCGACGCAGCGCACGCAACCGCCACTCGTTCACAACGCGCCTCCAGCTCTTGTCCGATAAAATAAAAGCAAAGACGTCGGAAAAATCCTCCCCGACACGACGGCTTTTTAACGATGCAGCGTTTTGGAGGCAGCACCAAAGCAAGAGCTTCCGCCAGCACATCGCTCGTCAGTCACAAGCTCGGAAACGGGAGGAAGAAGAGAAGGAGAAACTGACCAAGGCCGTCGAATACCGGTATCGGCGGGTGTCGAAGCCGTGCTACCCGCTCGCTCAGAAGTCCAGGGACCTCGACGTCGCGTCGCCTGCAGCAAAGATCAGCTTACCTGTCGTAGACAACTCGAACAGGAATTCGCCACAGTCGTACGCGGGTCGATTCAGCACGTCACATTCTTCTCTCAATCAGTCGTTGAAGTCCACGGCCCCCGATGGTCGAGGTCTTCTCTGTGGCGTGTATCTGTACGGCAAACGCCGAAAGGGTATGCTTTACCTGACTTGCTCATCGATGCTGCACCTGAAAACACACGCGAAACAGCGCTTCAAGCTTCCAGAAGAAGCCGCAGTGGTGAACTTATACCGAGAACAAGTGAACAACGGCGGCCGCAAATACCTCCATCGAATTGAGAGCTTCAGCGAGCTGCGGAACGGCGACTTGCTCTGTGCGACGACCGACAGCTACCAAGACATGGCGATTCTGTGCACGTGGATGAAGCAAAGACAACGTACGACGTACCAACAGAAGAAATCCACCACAACACAAGAGAAGACAGCCGAGGATCGAAACGGAGAGTCAGCTTGCACGTCAGTAGCGCCGAAGAAGAAGCAGGCGAGTGCACAAGGCGACTCGCTGGTATTCCAACCACTGCCGGCTGCGCCGATCAAACTGTGGGATCAGAACGGACGGCTTGTGAACATTGATCAACGCTTACCCCTCTGACGACGCCTCCACTGGACTCTACACGTGGGTATCTACACGCTTTGAAGGTTGCGATCATCATCGTCTTCCTTCTTCTCTTCGTCCGGCGAGAACGGGTCTCCGGAACCACTCGAGGGAGACGTTGTGTGGATGGCAGTTGAAGTCGGGGTGAACTCGAACGTGCTTTCGCCGGTCTTCGTGTCCTTTGTGACCGGCACCTTTCCCTTGAGGTACATGTAGTCATTGTAGGCCTACAGAACAACAAGTTCCTCATCAGTAGAGCACTCTCAGTCATTGAGACTTAGTTAAGCGTGGAACTCACATTGCGGTACTTGCGATGGATGACCATGATGCCGACCATGAGAAGCAAGATCACGAACGCAACGACGGAAATGGCAGCGTACGCTGTGTACAGTGCTTGCGTATCGAGCACGACGTCGGAGCACGTCTTCACTGGCACGGCTTGCGGTTGTAAACCACCATAGCAAGGCTGGCTGCGCGCATAGGAAACGGCCTGCGTGCCGCCAGAGCACGATGTCTTCGCCTCAGTGAAGAACGATTCATCGCAGACCGGACACGCGTAGGACGTTCTCCATTCCATGTTGATGGCGCAGTTCTCAGTGTCACGCTGGATCTTTGTCGGACGGTCCGGGGTTCCTACAGTATTGTATCCCAGCCACAATCACTACCTCATCTACATCAGGCGTCCTAGTGAGCGATTACTTACCAGCCTTCAGGTCACAAATGAACTTCAACGTTGTCGAGGCTGGACGCCCATTCTTGCAAGGTGTGCCACCGGTATAAACGGCCTTGACTCCTGTACCATTGCTAGCTGGCTCGATCGCAAGAACGTTCCCGCCACTAGTCACGCGCCATTGCTACATCCAAACAAATACGGTCAGTTTAGCAGGGTAGCACACGCGTTGGTCTCAGGGTAACATACCGCAGGAACGGAACACTGCACATCGCCGTAGCGCCCAGTGTGCTGCTTGAAGTAGCCGCCCGCATCCTTTCCGTTCAACACGCTGAGCTGCAGCACGAACGGATGGTCTGCATTCATGTCGACGAGCTCCTCCAGCACTTGTCCCTTGATTTCGTTTTTCCACTTGGAGCTCACTGGTCGGAAGAGGCCACTGAGTACGTGTGTCGTAGGGTCAACCTCGAAGGCACGCGCAGGAGAAACAGCGCCGACTTCCACGAGGCTCTCATCGAAGCCAGAGCCAGCGTCAACTTCATCGAAGATCTCGTTAAGCTCATCATCGAAGGCATCGTCGTATCCAAACGACGTGAGGTTTCCCCACACGAGCGACTGGATCAGCTCGATATTGTATCGGAACGTGGCTCGGTCGGTCGAGTTCACGGACGTGGCGTTTACTGCAACGATTCGCTGTGGGGTGCAGACCTTCGCTCCGGTGGCACTGAACGTGTTGACGCCACAGGCCTCACAAGTCGTCGCGCCAGCCTTTGACCACGTGTTTGCCGCGCATTTTTCACAGAGCGTGATGCCGCCCGATACAGTTGCGTACGTGCCTGCGGGACACTGTTTGCATCCGGTGAACTCGCTTGAATGGATAGCCTGGTAGCCAGGCGCACATGGACCGCACGAAACACCGCCACCTTCTTTGGTGTTTTGGAATCGCAGAAAGTAGAGCTTCGCAGTGACCATGCGAGCAGCCTGCGGGCTCGACGTACGCATCACCAAGCGAAAGAACTTGGGCGTTGGAGACGTCACATCGAAGTTGAAGCCTTCACTCGCTGTGCCGTTGTTGCCTCCGTTTGCGAGATGAAGCACCTGCTCGTTCACACCATCGCCATCAACGTCGACTTGGGTATCATCGTCAGTGTCGTCGTCTGTGTTGTCGTCGTCATCGTCGCTGCTTCCCTTCGCCTTGGTACTCTTGCTCTTCGTCGCAGCCTTCGCATCCTCAACCTCAACTTCGAGCCACGCGCGTGCACCGTCGTTCTCAAACGTCGGCACATTTTCCAGCGCGTACATGATCTCCATCATGCCGCTGCCCACGAACGTCACGTTGAACGGCAGCGGGAAGCGGTTCGACTCAGACAACTGGCCACGCGACATGGCCTCAGCGGAGAAGACGAGGCCATCACGCGTCAGCTTCCACCCGGCTTGCTTAGCGGCAGCTTCGTCGATCATGAACGGCCACTGGCTCCAGCCCGTAGTCGTACCACGTCCGAACGCGAGCTCTTTCACGACAACCTTCCCTGCGGGACACTTTTCACAGCGATCACCGTTCAAGTGCTCACCCTCCGGGCACGGAGCACACGTGTTGGTGTCTTCGTCCAGCTTGTATCCTTTCTCACAAGCGTCACAGGCGACGCCAACTTTGTCCTTGGGCAGTGAGCTGGTCGAGTCGGGGAGATCAAGTTGGCACGTGCGAGGCTCACTCCACGAGTACGTCACGTTGCGCTTGCCGTCGACACACTTGGAAAACTTCTCCGACACATCGTCAGCCGTACACGGGCGACGACTCACGCAGGCGTCCAAGCCGATCGATCCCTTCGGTGCAAAGGTGTTCTTCGGACAGGTGTAACACGCGAAATCCAGCTCGCTGTCCGACTTGGGCGCCGCGTACTCGTTCTCCTTACAGAAGGCGCACAGTGAGCCGCCCGACATGGTCGTGTCGCTGCCACACGCGTGACAGAATGTATCCGAGTACGACGTGCCCACGAGCTCAATGACCTTGATGAACGCCTTGTCCTCGCCGTCGTCGCCGCTGTAGTCCTTTGTGTAGTCCCACGCGAACGTGTGGGCCCCAGCGGGCACCTCAAAGATAGCTTCCTTCCATCCGTCGGTCTTGGACACGAGCTCCATCTTGGTCTGGTCGTTCATGCCGAACACCAGGCCGTCGTACGGCGGCTCGGCGCTCACCTTGTACTTGAACGTCACGCTGCCGTTGCGCACGAACGTCGCGCTGATGCGTAGAGATGAGAAGAGTCTCCCGGCCTCAAACTGCTCGAGGATGTCGCTGTTGTCGCCCGACTCGATCATCGAGCCGTCGCTGGATGCCACCCACGGGTTACAGTTGGTCTGCCACTCGTTCGTGTACAGGTTACGCGTCACGCACTCCGAGTGGATCTACGCCAGACACACATCTCATCAGAAACAGCGTACCCTCCTTCTCTGAGGGGTACAGTACGTACGTCGATGGGCAGGGGCGTGGTCCAGGCCTTGGTGCGCTTGGAGAAGAGCTTGCCGCCGCCCAGCGAGTACTTGCCCCGAGGGCACTTCTCGCATCCTGACACTGGCGTCGTTCCCGTGAAGCTGCCATACAAATACCAAGTTAAAACGCCACCTTCTTCCCCCATAAAGCGATCCCTTCCATCAACTCACTTGGCGCCGAGGAAGTAGCCCTTGTCACACACCACGTCGCAGCGCAGCCCCCGCACAGGCGCTGAAGCCGCCAATCCACACAGCCACGCGTAAGCCACCCATCTACACCACAAGCCCATAAACAGCGACGCTACGTACGCTTGGAGAGCAGCGCGGAGGAGCTGTTGCCGCACGTCTGCGCGTCGGCCGTGTAGAAGAAGAGCGTGCGCTCGTTGTCCACGCACTCGGAGAAGCCGTAGCGGAACACGCCGTCCACCAGCGGAGACGCATCATCCGCTTCGTCTCCATTAGCGGCTTCCACACCACGCCCATGCAGCGCGAAGGCCGCTACAAGCAGCGCCAGAGCCGTCCACGTGGAGCGCATTTTCGACTTCGTCCTCATTTTCTCGAACTGAAAGGGAAATGATCACCGACGGTCGCTATCTATGAGGTCAATGGACTTGGATTTAGAGACCTGATGTCGTTCAACAGGGGTGAGAACGACGATTGAGCTTCTATGGAAGAACGTAAGTGGATTTTTATCCGACTCTCCTTGAAGGTTGCGACAAGCTTCATGAGCTGGTCGGGGCCTCTACCGGAAAATCCGGATAATATCCAGATGCTATGCGGATATGCAGGTCTATCACACCCACCAGGTATGGAGATACACAGGTGTCAGGGTACGTCTGACGAGATGGCTACACTTTGGTCTCACCAGTCGGTCCTCACAGGCGTGTTTGGCCGTGGAGCGACTTGAGAATCGTGAGCACATCACGCAGCACGCCTGTAGCACTGGCCTTGGCGCCCGTGCCAGAGCCCTTGAGCACGAGTGGGCGTGGCTGGTACTCGTTGGTCGAGATGCCGAATGAGATCTCGTTGTCCTTGGCGAAATACGCCGGGTGGTCCTCGTCGACGAGCGCCGGGTGGATGCTGGCCGAGATCTTCGGAAAGGCCGTGAGGTCGATGGACGCGACGTATCGCAGTCGCGTCTTGCTTGCGATCGCCGGCTCGTAGAACTTCTGGTGGAAGACATCGTCGTGTCGCTTGATGCCGTCGACGATGTCGTCGATGGTCATGTCCGGGTTCCAGTCGATCCTGTCGAGTAGCGACGCCGGAACGAGCGGCTCGATGGCGATATCGCGCAGCTCCAGACGCGCACCGAGCGCACGAGCGATGACGATAATCTTGGCAGCCATGTTCAGACCGAGGAGATCTTCACGAGGATCGCGTTCGCAGTAGCCGTTGAGCAGCGCCTGCTTGACAGCCTGGGACAGCTTCTTGCCCTGCATGACCTCGTTCGTGACGAAGCCCATCGCACCACTGAGCGACGTGATGATGCTCTGCACACGGTCACCCGTACGCAAGATGTTGCCGAGGGTGTCGACGACAGGAAGCGACGCACCGATGGTCGAAGTGTACATGAGGAAGGCTCGACCACTCTTGCGCGCACTCGTCGCGACACTCTCGCGTGACTGAGTCGGTGGTAGCGTGCTGACAGACCGAGCATTCGAAATCACGACGTGGATGCCGCGTTCAACGCAGCGAGTGTACAGCTCCTGAGTGACAGTTTGGCCCGAGCAGTCGATGAGGATCGGAATCGGGAGGTCGTGGATTGCATCAAGCTGCTCGTCAGATGGTGCGCCAGCGTAAACCGTGTCGGTGTCAGGTTGCACGGAGAAGATCTTGGTCGTGCTTCGGCAGCTCGTGAGACGGCTCTTGATCTCGTCCCACTCGAAACCCTTGGGGTTGTAGATGAATTTGCAGCAGTTGGAGCCAAAGCCGACAATACGCACAACCACCTTGTGCTGCCGGCGATACAAGTCCACTTGTTTCTCCAGTTGCTCGAGGACACCCAAGGTGATCTACAATCGCGACGTGTGTCCATGTGAGCTCAGGACTCAAGAGTAGCAGACAACAAGGGAAGTACTTACGTGGTTGCAGCCCAGCAGCACGATGTTGGTCACCAAGTAGTCGACGTTGAAGGCGTCGTGCACACGCCGAACAGCGATCTTCGTGTCGCGGCCGTGAATCACACAGCTCAGCGAACGCGAGCTGGTGCCCTGGCCAACTGCGAGAACTTCAATGTTGGCGTCGGCCAAAGCAGCGAAGAACTTCGTCTGGTTGAAAGGAATCTTCGAGAAGTCCTCGGCCACGATCGAAAGCATCGTCACAGGCGACTGGGTGTTGATCGGATCGACTTCGTCGTTCTCGAGTTCGGTCTGGAGCTCCGACTGGATAGCACCAATCGCCGCCGCTTCGAGAGACACCGGAATCACCACACTGATAGCTTGGCCGTGGGCTCCACGGATGGAAAGCCATACTGGGATCTTCTGCGCCTCCAGCACCTTCGTGATACGTGCACCAATGTTTTCTTGCGCGTTCTGGCTGCCGTCCTGGAGAATGCGGGTGCGCACTTCGATGATCGCGAGGTTCTCCAGCGACGTTGTACAAGTCTCGGCCTTGCCCGTGTTGTCAGCAGAGCTGATGTACGTGCCATGACCATCCGGGTCCATGGTATTGCGAATGAGCATTGTCACGCCACCGTGGATCAGCGGCACCATCGTACGTGCGTGGAACATGCGCGTGCCGTACACAGCGAGCTCGAGGGCTTCATGGTGGTTGAGATGCGACAGTGCCACCGCACGCTCCACAATGCGCGGGTCCGCAGTCATCACACCCGAAATGTCCGTGTTGATCACCACATAGTCAGCTTGAACAGCTGCGCCAACGAGCGTCGCAGTGTAGTCGGAGCCATTGCGGCCCAGAGTCGTCGTTCTGCCGTTGCGCTCCTTGCCGATGAAGCCCGTGATGATGGGCAAACGTCCATTCCACTCTAGTGACAACTTCTGCAGGTTCTGCTTCGATTCCTCAAACAGCACCTTCGCGCAGCCGAACGAATCGTCTGTCGTGAGCCACTCGCGCGCGTCCACGTAGAAAGCCTCAACTCGCGCTCGCGTGAGCAAACGCTGCATCAAACAACATTCCGTTAACACGTGCGCACAAATCCAAGATGGCAACGATCGATCACGTACCGCAACGATCTGCGCGCTCATACGCTCGCCGAACGAGAGAACAGTGTCCAGCACAGCTTTTGTCTTCTCTTGCAACAGACAAATACCGTACAACAGTTCCCGCAGCGGCTTGAAGAACTCGACGATGAGCTGCGTCATGTCCTCAATCTCGCCGCCCACACAACCAGTCTCCTGCTGGACGAGCTTCTGCGTCTCATGAGCATTCTCAATCGACAGCGCCACGAGTCCGTCCACGACGCGCATTGCTTCAGCCTCATTTCCACGCACGGCGAGATCGACAGCGTCCAGGAGATAGTCGGTCGTGTCGCCCATAGCTGATACAACGACAGCATGGATCCGGTGACGCTCCTCACGGATGATGCGCACGAGTCCACACAGTCGCGACGGCGATCCCACGGACGTGCCGCCGAACTTGTAGATGTTGCGCGTGCCCTTACGGTGGTCAAGCGCAGTGCTCAGCGCGGAGACGTCGCCTTCCAGCGAGAGCGGCGGGATCGCAGGCACGTCCCACGCAGATCCGATGAGCGTCGACGGCGACGTGCAGTCCATTGCACTAGCGCCCGAGAGAGTCAACGAGAAGAATGACACGCTTCGCCGTTGTGGATGAATCCTCCTCGAGCAAGTAGCGCGTGGTGTTGCTGTTTTGCGCGATCAATGCGCAAGCGTGACGGGAGAGAAAGGCGACACGCGGTTGGGCAAAATATATTATCGTACTTTGATTGGCTGATTTATGACAATAACGCTTTTCATTGGCTGAAAATTGATTTTATATGCGACGTGTGTGTATGTTCGTCATAAAGGTGAGTCGACGGTCTCAGATCAGCGGACGAAGGCGCGTGCCACGGCGGCACGAGGCAACGGAGCACAGTTGCGGCGCAGTGGACATCGCGACGGATGACACCACAGGAGCATTGGGGGCACTGAATCGCGTGGCTGCTCTCCTGGTTTCGGTCGCCCTGGTCGGCTCCGTAGCTGAGTTCTCCCAGTTCGAATCTACCACCGCTGTCACGACTCGAGTCTCCTGGGGCGACAAACCATGGCGACACCAGCGTCTTCTCAAGGCTCCCATCGGCAGCAATTGTGGTACGCGCATGTTGGAATTATTGTGGCCGCCGAGTTCGCAGCCGAATCTTCGCGAGGCCTTGTGCTGCCGACGCTGTTTTCGTACTCGCAGCATCTCGGAGGCGATCTCGTGTTCATGGGGCTGCTCACGTCGCTGTTCAGCGCCGGAAGATTCGCGTCATCTTTGCTGTTTGGGGTCCTCAGCGATCGCGTGTCGTTTAAAGTACTGTATCACACCAGCGCGGTGGTTGCGATCGTTGGCAACGTGCTGTATGTGCTGCCGTACTCCCATCACGTCCACAGCAAGGCTCTTCTCGGGTTGAGTCGCTTCGTCGTCGGGTTTGGCGCCGGAAACCGCAGTGTGTGTCGAGCCAATATTGCTGCACTCACTCGCTTGGATCAACGGACGTCGTATTTTACGTTACTCGCGACAGTCGTCTTCCTGGCGTACGCGTTGACGCCAGGCCTCGGGGGAATCTTCGGGGGGGTCGACTTCTTCGTGGGTGGGAGTGAGTATTTCCACTTCAACCGGTTCACAGCTCCAGGCTACGTGCTAGTGGCTCTCAATCTCATCGCGCTTGCTGTAAACGCCCTCTTCTACGATGCCTCGATCACAAGAGATGATGCCCCAGGGCGAGATTTGGCTCATGAACAACAGACACACCACAAGACCAGAAGATCCGAGCAATCAACCGAATCAAAGCGCGAAGTCATGATCGCGGTCGTCATTTTCACCGGCCTGAACTTCATCATGCGCGGTATCCTATCGATCTTCGAGACAGTGAATGTGCCGCTCTACCTCAAGACACTCAACAACACAAGTTCGCATCCTGCTTCCGTCTTCGACCCAACGATGGTGACTCCACTAGCCCAGCTCCCGACCAACTCCGCCCACACGACGCTCGCCGATTCACCTGAGGCTACTGCGCTTGCCTCCCGATTTTTCTTGATGATTGGGATGCTTGGGTTGGTACCCTACAGCGCTGTCGTTTGGTTTGGAGGCTCTCGCGGTCGAGCGTCAGATACGGAATTTCTTCTTTTTGGGTTCGTTGCGCTTTTTGCGGGTAACGCTGCATTGTTCCTGGTGACCACGTGGCTCACGGCCGGCTCAAGAGATGCTATGATGACGTCAAGCATCTTCATCGTTGGTGAGATCCTCGTCTGGAGTATCGGTTGTCCGATCTCTTCGGCTGTGATCGTCCCCGCATTCTCCAAGGCGCTGGGCACTCGACCGCAAGGCAAACTGATGGGGCTGTTCGGAGCTTCCGCGTCAATCTCGCGGATGGTGCTGCCATTTCTGCCAGGCATATTGCCGTCGTGGGAGATGTTGTTCCTCGCCAACATGGCGCTTTGCCTGGTCTCCGTTGTCGTGCTCGTGGGCTACATGGACTACTGTGCCCGGAACAGCCCGTTTCGTGATAGCGACAGCAGCAAAACTACAGGACAAACTCCGCAGCTCCATGTCGCGCCTTTCGCGTGAGCCCGTTGGTAGTAAAGTGCACTCGTATTCGGCGGCAGAATACGCGTCAAGCCGATTCCCATCAATTGGTCATCATGGGACCTGGGGGAGGGGCCATTTGTGGGACATGGTGTTTTTCAGTCGCGACAGGAATCTCCATTCATTCTCGGATTCCATCGGCACCAAGATGAACTATCGCTCACGAGACTTGTCGAAAGCCAAAGGTGTCCTCGTGCTCGGGTCGGTCTGCGCCTTGATGCTGCCTCTGGTCGTCGTCACGATTGTGGGCTTCGTTCACGTGGAAGCCGAGCTCAAGACCCTCATTCGAGACCGCCACCTACGTGAGCTGATGGACGCCGCTGGGGTCAAGAATTGGCAGCCACTGGCAGACATCCACCTGGTCGAGGCGCTTCTCGGCCTGCTGCTCACGCTGACGGTGGCTCTCAGCGGCTTGGTCGTGTATTGTGCTCCAACGCGCCGTGAGTGCTCTGCGAGAGGCATGGTGCTATTCATACTACTACCCTTGGCAGGAACAGGAATCAGCATCTACAACATCGTCGCCGTGTTCAGCAGTGAATGCCTGGCTGAGCCAAGCTTCTACGTACCACCACGGTTCTCCGTACCACCACACGCTAAAGCTTCGCTTAACAGC
This sequence comes from Pythium sukuiense, assembly GCA_023334995.1. Classification (NCBI taxonomy): domain Eukaryota; phylum Oomycota; class Peronosporomycetes; order Pythiales; family Pythiaceae; genus Pythium; species Pythium sukuiense. The sequence goes on from JAADVL010000480.1 coordinate 13,987, forward strand.
CTCCTCTGCTCTGCGTCGTGCCTCCATGCAAACACGTTCGTCGCATCGTCGTGCGATGCCCCACCGACTCCTGTTGCACTGGACTACGCTGCTCGTCTGAACATCAGCGAGTGGTGTGATAGCGTGAGCCGGCAGCAGCAGCTGAAGACCACCAGTCCGACCAATTCCAGTGCGGTGTCTCCGTTTACGCAGTTGTTGTCGGGTGCGTTGCTCTGTGAACCAACGAGTGGATGACTCATCGCTATCCGCTTGCTCGTTCTGTTCACTGTGGTGCTTTCAGCGATTCCTATCTTCGGAGGCATTGGTCTCGTCGCGGAACGTTGCAAGCGTGGAGGTCCAGCCTCGAAGCAGAAGCCAGCACTTGGTGTGAAGCTGGTGGAGCCACACGTGATTGATCGCGCAGTGTGAGCGGATCAAGAGCGCCACTGAAGCAAGTGGGGGCGGGCTATTGTGCTTGAAGGTCTCCGCTTCACTGATTCATATCGATATGATGCTATTACTATCGGATATGGTTCAAAATGTTGATGTTGCTGTGAAGTCACTCGTGAGATCTTCTTGTCGATCATCTCGAGACGCTGTGAGTGACGTCAGAGTACGTCGTTGCAGCCACTCGCATTGCTATCGTTTTTGGGGGCTCACGATCACGATTCAACCTAAAACAAACACTTTTGCGTCACATTTGCATCTCCAATGAGCTGAAGAGGCCAACTTCAACACCTCAAACCGTGCGATTCCAAGCAGGTGTAATATCCGGATACTACACCAATCAATCTTGGAGGAGGGGCGTTTGTGGGACACGGTTCTTACAAACCATTCTCTTCGGCTACTGCAGTCACTCATTCTCGAATTCCATCGACACCAAGATGAGCTATCGCGAGTCGACAGCAGACCGTCGCCTCGCACTCGGGTTCGCCTGCGTCTGGATGCTGCCTCTGGTCGTCGTCACTAACGTGGCTTCCGTTCTTCTGGAAGACGAGCTCAAGACTATCATACAAGACCGCAAGCTCAATGAGCTGATGGACGCCGCTGGGGTCTCGGATTGGCAGCCTGTGGCCGAAGTCCACTTAGTCGAGGTGCTTCTCGGTCTGCTGCTCGCGCTAACGGTGGTGATCGGCGGGTCGTGTTTTTACCTTGCTCCAACTCGCCGTGAGCGCTCCGCGAAAGACATGGTGCTACTCGCCGCACTACTCTTGGTAGCTGCAGGTATCGGCATCTACAGCACCATCGAGGTGTTCAACAGTGAAAGCCTGTTTCTGACGCCAAGATTCTCGGTACCACACGCTGAAACTTCGCTCAACAACATGCTCTGCTCTGCGTCGTGCCATCTCCATGCAAACACTTCGGTCGTATCGCTGTGCGATGCCCCATCGACTCATGTTGCACTTGACTACGCTGCACGTTTGAACATCAGCGAGTGGTGTGATAGCGTGAGCCGGCAGCATCGTCTGGACACCGTCAAGCCGACCGATTCGTCTCCGTTTACGCAATTTTTGTCGGGTGCCTTGCAATGCACACCTATGAGCGGTTGACAAGCTGCAATCGGTACCCTGGTTCTGTCCACAGCGGGGCTTTGGGCCACCTTGTCGGTCCTGGGATGCACCGGACTCATTTCGGAAACCCTTCAGCGTGGAAAACCACTCGCTGCAGACTCGGAGGTCAAGAAGTCCCTTGGTGCCAAGCTGGTGGAACCAAACAGCCAGGCACCCGAAGGAGTCGGACGACGAGATACCCACGCTGTCAACGATGTCACAAAATGGCATTCCCTTCGGAGTCCAGACAATGGAGGAGCGAAAGTTTTTAATCTCAATCTTCGCGCGACCTGGCGATCGGGGGCCCTGAAGCCTTCTCGTGATCGCTTGGTTCTGGAGCCGTGTGCGTAGTGTGCGTTGCGGAGGGACTCCCTGACGAGTGCGTACTTGCGTTCGAGGCGGCCATGATCTCGGTTTGACGGTGTCTCTCGTTCGGCTTGGATCACAATGCGCTGACGGTCCATCGCAGGCGCCGTCCGTGCGGGTGTCTCGCGAGTGAGCGCGTCAGTCTCGTCGCCAGGGGAATCCAACACTGTGTGGAGACTGGAGAGAGGCTGCTGGTGTGCTATGATGGACAAGATGGCTCAGATCTTCCCAGATCGATCAAAATTTATTCGAGTGAGCTATTTACGCATCATGCTGTGTACGCTGTAGGATACCCACTCTCGCAATGGCCGCCTCCCGACTCGCGGTGCACGTGGCACCCATCGCTGGCCGCAAGTATACGTCGCTCGATTCGCACGCCCAGTGCCTGGACGTCCCAGAGAACGATCTGGATCCGCAGTCCAAGCCGTTCGCATTCCACGCCTCGTTCCGCGGATGCTGTTACAATGCACTTACCAAGATCCTGCTGTTGTGTGACCCCGTGGCGTGCTGTGTTCGAACATTTGACGTTGAGATCCGAAGCGACACGGAAACCCGCGTACTTCCACGTGGCCAGATCGGTGAAAGAGGCAGCACAGCCGGCAAGTTCCTGTGTCCTGTCGCCGTGGACGTGAGCGCACGCGGCGAACTCGCAGTGGCCGATTACAAACTAAACCGCATTGCGTTCTTCACGGGCAGCGGCAACGCGCTTCACTACTTCGGTAAGACAGGCAGCAGTCGAGGCGAGTTTCGAGGTGTGCTGGACCTGAAATTCACGGCACTGGGCCACGTCGCGATCGTCGATGGCGAGAACCATCGAGTGCAGGTGATGACGACGACTGGCGGTCTCGTGATGGTGTTTGGTCGCCAAGGTGCGGCTCCAGGCGAGTTCTCGATGCCCTGTGCCCTCGATATCGCACGAAATGGGGAGTTGTTTGTGTGTGATTCCGGCAACAAACGCATCCAGCGGTTCAGTGCCAAGGGGAAATGGCTCGCAATGTGGGGGAGCAGACGCTATCAAGCCCGTGGACAGTCATTCGTATCAGGAGCGTCCCCACGGTACGATGCAAATGGACTTCCGATTGCCCAGCCAGTGTGGAAGTCGGTTTTTGAGACGCCGAGCGACGTGCTGATCGGAATCAATGGAGAAATCCTGGTCTGTGACGCTGGAAGGCAGGACGTTTTCGTGTTCAATGACGTTGGCATTTGCCTTCACCTGATCCACTTGCCCAAGAAGCCCAAGTGGAGCCCAGTGGCGTTTTGTATCGTACGCAACTCGCTTCTCGTGGCTATTCGAGCGACAGGCTCACCAATCCTTGGACAAACGATCCCACCAGCAGTCCAGGAGCCTGCGTGTGACCATCAACTCCAATTGTATCCCCCACCCGAGCGAGTTGCCGTGGGGAAACTGGCGCTGTGGCCCATGGCAACGCTGCTGTCGATGATATCATACCTCACGTACACTGATGCGGTGCAGATACGGCTCGTCAACCGCAGTTTACACTGGTGCTGTCGCGTCCTACGCAACCAATGGAGGCTATTCCCCCTGACTCCCGGTCACGCTACCATCACAAAGTACAACAGGGTCGTCGATAAAGCCACAGGCCGCATCGCAGTCACTGAATGTTTTTCGAAGTGGGGACTGCGCATCTGCAAGCCGGCGAATCGCATCCGCAAGCACGTGATGGACTTTGATTCAGGCTTCCGCAGCGCCGTCAGCTCACTCTTCGGACCAATGTTTGTCTACCAGCATGAAGAGATCCTACGAGAGGTCTTTGCATTCTATGCCGCTTCCAAGGACAAGCAGGAGATCCAGGAGGCGGGCTTTGTGGAGATCGTCACTCAAATTGAAGAGATCCGCGGAGGGTTTCTAACGTGGCGACAATGCCCTGCATTTCATGGACGAGACTGTATCCCTCCGATCAAAACAGCAAACGGCGTAGTGAGTCAAGGATCAAACCAGTCAGAGCAGCTCTCACAGCCGCCGCCAGTCATCGCTCAGCTGAGGCTGGTGGAAGATGCGCAGCAGGTACAGTTAAGCAAGCTCTTGGGGAAGCTGCGCGTGGTGTAGGGAACGGTACGTCTTCTCCTAAAGCGGAATTAGCGTTGAAAGACGCGGTGAGAATGCAGCAAAAAATCTGGGAAACTTTCGTGGGGTACTTTTACCGATTTTTCGTGATGAGTCGGCTGTTTGTGCGTGCATCCTGGACTCACTCTCACTTCAGCTTCGTTCATTGCAGACACTCACTCGAAGACGCTTGCTCACGACACAATGAAGGCTACGACGACCCCTCTGATCATCGCTGCGCTTATGGCCACCCACGCTTACGGTACGTCAGTGCCATTGCGGAAGGATTCATTTATCTGCCAATACTCACTCCGTATTTGCATCGTGACCAGCGGCGGAGTGCGGCGGCATGCCAGCCGATGGCGAGAAGCGCATGCTTCGAACCACTACTGACCCGATGGACTCTCTCCTCGCTGACACCGTCGTCATGGGCGCGTCGACTCGCTCGAAAAACCGCTTGATTGCTGTGTCGACCGACAAGGACGACGCTGCGGTCATGTCGACGACGACGAAGTCGACGACGGGTGGCCGTGCGATGGACAGCGAAGCTGGGATGGAGAAGGACACTCGCGCTCAAGCGTCGGGCAGTAAGCTGCCTGATGGCTTGTCGATCGTGCTGTCGAAGGGCTCGATGCGCGTGAACTCGGACGCCGCCAAGGACTCGGCGACCATGACCAAGGTCGGCGCGACTGTCGTCAAGGCCACGGAAACCAAAAAGAGCGACGACAAGGCCGCTGACAACGACCAAGATCGCCTCTAGTGTCCCAGCACCTCCACGGTCTCATTCAAGACTTCCTCGTCCACGCTGCGAGTCACTCCTCAAATCCAAATCCAATGCTCGATGTCGCCTTTCTCGGAACCCCTCTGACTTTCGGTGCTCCGTCACCTAGATGTCACTATATCCTTCAAAACCCCGCTTTAGCATCACTGTGTTCCAGTCCAGTGACATGCCGAGGAACACAATCAGCCAATCAACGTGTGGATACTTTCCTTTAACCCCACCCCTCTGCTTGAAGAGCTCACTTGCTGTGTTGCTAACCTTCCCATCAATAAATCCTTGTCGCCTCTCATTTTAGCGCCGGGGAACCTGAATGCCCCTTGACTGGAAGTGGAGCTCTTCGTGGTGGGCCGTGTTGTGTACCTAACTGATCCTGATCCTGTGGACCGTACCGGGTACAAGACCCGCTCGCGCCGCCGCCTGCCGCAAGGGGAAAAACGCGAAGAAACCACCGCCCGCATCCGCCCCGCCAGCCAGCTGCATAGCCCATTGCGTTGCCTGTGCATTGCGATCGCCATCTCCGTCTCCTTCTGTCTCGCTGTCGATTTGGCTGTGTGAGACCGTGCTGCTTTCGCTACTTCAGTAGTCGCTAAAAGATCAAGATGTCGCTCTTCGCTGCCATGTCCGACGAGAACAGCGTGTGGTCCAAGGGCTCCTCGTTGTTCAACATCTCTAGTCCGCTGAATGACCTGCTGGACACGGACAACTACACGCTGGAGCAGGTGCTCGAGGAGGACGAGCTCATCCAGGAGGTCAAGACCCGCAACACCAAGCTGCTCGAATTGTACGCCTTCCATCTTCCTCATGTTTACTGGCGTATTATGGACCAGGTATCTGATACTTGTGAGTGCATTGGTACTGTAGCCTTTCGCAGGATGATGTGCTGCTCAAGCTCGTCGAGTACGTGACTGTGACGCCAGAGGCCGGCGCGAGTGAGCTGCGCACGCTCAAGTACCCGTACATGGCGTGCGAGGTCATCAGCTGCGATATCTCGAGCATCACGGAGACTCTGGCGTGCGGCCGTGACGGCAAGCACGTTGAGACGCTGTTTGAGTTCCTGTACGGCCCTTCGCCGTTGGATCCGCGCCTTGCTGGCTACTTCGAGAAGGTCATGTCGATGCTCATGGTGCGCAAGCCGCAGGAGATGACGACGCTCATGAACAAGCACGCCGAGAAGCTTCTTAAGGGCTTTGTAGCGCATGCGCAGTCGTTCTCCATCGCCGAGCTGCTCAAGCGCCTGCTGCAGCCATACCACAATGGTACGTCTGTCCTGTTTGCGAGTACCTCTTTGTGGCAAACACTCATGAAATCGAATGGATGCTATTGTAGATTACATGGATGATATGATGGACTTTCCGGGCCTCTCGGTCGGCTTCCCACCTGCAAACTCGTGGTACGGTAGTGGCCACGATGACGACGACGCATCTGTGGGCACGCCGACGTCCTCGGGTCAGAAGGTGCTTTCATGGCAGCAGGATACGAGCGTCGTGGATCTCCTGGTTGAGAACCTCAAGCCAGCACAGGCCGATGGGACGGCCGTCGACAGCGACGTTCACAAGCACTCGGCGGACGTGCTGGTGGACATCATCCACTGCGGCACGCGTGCCCAGCAAAGTGACCCGTCGTCGCCGACCTCCGCCAGCTCTCCTGCTTCGTACGCGCTTCTCGACTACCTGGAGACCAAGGATGTTGTCGAAAAGATCCTCGAGCTCGCGATTCCACCTGCCGGTGCTGCGTTCGTTGCGTCGTCCATGACCTCGGCTCTCTCAGTTCTGTGTGCGCTGCACTCCCGCCACACCAACGCCCGGTACTCGGCTAGTGAAGATCTTCCAGCCACTGTTGCTTACACCCTCGCGCGCTTGCCTCAAGTGTGCGCGACGCTGCGGGCCGACGACCACGACGCCGGCACGATCCGTAACCAGCGTTTCCAGGAAGTGCCTCGCCTGGGCCTGCGCCGACTGAAGCTCGTCGGACTCGTCGTGCTGCTGATGCAGACCAAGTACAACAAGGTGGACGCGGCGCTGCTGGCTGAGAACGCTGTGGACATCTGTATGGATCTGTTTTTCAAGTTCGAGTCGGTCAACATGCTCCACGCGGACGTCGAGAGCATGGTCGTGGGCATTCTCGAGAGCGGCGGCCCAGATCTGCTGACGGCGTTGATCGTGAACGCGCGTCTGCTCGAGCGGATCGTGGACGCCCACGAGAAGAACGAAGAAGCCCTGAAGCAGACGCCGCGTGGCTTCTCGCTGGGCTTTGTCGGCCACTTACATCGCATCTGCAACATGATCATCTCCCTCACGGAGGACGTCAAGGGCGAGGCTGGCAGTGAAGCACGACAGTCGCTGAATGACCTGACCCACGCTGATACGGTCATTGAGATGCTCGAGGAAAACAAGGCCGTGTGGGCCAAGTGGGACGAGCTCTCGACCGCTGTGCTCACACCACTGTACGAGCGTGAGCGCATGCCGCTGGGCGGCGGCTCAACCTCGTCGAACGCTGGCGACGACCACTACACTAGCTTCTCGGAAAACGCCGCGATGCTAAACGAGAAGTTCGCCGAGATGCTGGGCTCGTCGGCGTTTGATCCTCCAGACCAGCACGGCTTCGACACGGACTTCGATATCAACCACGGCAACGACACGCCTATGATGCCCGAGATCATGCACGACAGCAGCAGCAGCAGTGACGAAGAAGACGACCGCCATCGATCTGAGAGCGACGAAGACTTTGACGCCAAGCCAAAGGCGAGCGTTGGTGGCGGGTGGGCAAATTTCGACAAGGACGACAACTGGTCCAACTTCGAACAGGCTGCCAACGCGTTTGCGTCGTCGTTTGACAACAGCATGTCGTTCGCATCGTTCGACGACGCGTCGCCCGACTCGCCACCGGCCGTGATGGAGTTTGTCTCGGACGACAGTGCGTTTACGGCCGCTGAGCTTGAAGGAGGAGACGACGAGGTGGCCAGCGCCACGACCACGGAAGATGCCCCTGCGACAGAGGCAGAGACGGAGACGCCAGCGCAGACACCGGCTCCAGCCGACCAGTAGATACAGGACAAAGGCCCTCTCGTAGCCCTCAATATTAGTAGATCTGCTCGTGTGATAAATGCGTCGTCGGTGGATGTGTGCTCATACTCACAGTATTTGGTGGGCAAAGATGTCTGTGTGAGTTATTGTCAAAATCAGACTTTATGCCACCCCGAATCAGTGATATCGACCCTGAATCAGGTTCATAGAAAGTGCAAATCGTGGTTTGAGTGTGGATATGTGCACCACACTAAATTTTATTAGCTCTGTCCAGGCGAAATAGTGGTGAGAATGTTGTGGTATTTCACGAGCCCTCCTCGATTTACAGAGCCCCGTACATTCGTTTCAGACAGAGACCACTCTCGTCAGGTATCCTCGAACACGCCACCCATACAAAATAATGGAATCCGGCTGTATTTGCTGCCCCAGAGGCATTCAAGGGCCTGTTGGAATTGCACGGTTTGTGAGTCGGAATGCTCGTCTGAAAAGAGGCATTCCGATGGAATATAGTCTCAATAAGAAAACCTAATCCGACTGTGAATGAGCTCACCATCCAACTTGGCGAATTCAGTATGGCGGGGCCGCCCGCTCCGCTGCCTCTACACTTGCTCCGCCCGCCTCTGGTGCCTCGTCCTCTAAAGGAAGCTGCGTCCTCTAAACGAAGTAGAGTCCTCTAAAAGAAGCAGCCTTCGATAGTTGATATGTAAGGCGTCCACTGGAGGCCACTGCCAAATACTATATTTTCGTTCACTCGGGAATCGCGAAGTCATCATGATGAGGAGTCGCGTCCAAGAGGCGTTGGCGCTTCAGAGCGTGGATCTCCTTGGTCTTGCCGCGGGTGCGAACCCCGACGCTACGCTGCACCGCCTCTTCTCGGAGCACCTGGCCAACCGTCGACCCAGCCGACGCGACATCTTGAAGTCGGGGACTGTGCCGTGTCGGTGCAGCTGGTGGCACGGACGAGGCAACCACACGAGACGGAGACGGCACACGAGGCGAGACGGTCATCTCTGACGGCGAGTTCGAAACTAACGCGCCACTCCAAAGTGTGGGACTGCGACATGTGGGCGTCGCGGAGGAGGCAGCCACCAGCGCAGACGGTGTTGGAGGCGCGACGGTGATCACTGGTAGCACCGTCGGTGGCTAGAAGCATCAGCCGCTGTCGCGGCAGGGGCGTCTCCAGGCGGCAGCCTCGGGTCCTTGTGGTCGTCAGCCTGAGTGCGGGGTTGTTTCTGTGAGTTTCCTTCCAACTGTGAGATGGTGAGAAGAGAAGGTGAGAAGACGGAGGGTTTTCGTCGCAACGCCCAGACGTGAGGAAACGACCCCTCAAGACTCGGATGCATCCGTTGTGAACCGCCTTACCGGTGTTTACCGGTCCCCACAAGACTCGATGGATCGCTCTACCGGTATTTACCGGTGTCAGCGATAGTTTTCACCCCATCGCAGATGCGATGGTTAGGGGGAAACCACCTCGTTTTTATTCCTTCCCCTATGAACAGAACTCGTCAAGACATGCACAATACCTACATTTCGTACCATATGGAGACATGTGCTGTAGCAGTTCTCTTTATTGTGCGTTGCACTCCGTCTGTCGACGGATTGCTGGCTCAAACCGATCTCACTCCAACCCTAATTCCGTTGTTTTATGATCGCACGTCATCATAACACGAACATAAAACAACGCTGTCCACAACCTACCAATTCATAAAACAACGACCAGAGACCTCACTCGGCAAAGAGCTGGGCCCGAAATGGACCTGCCGGCCGAGCTCAGTGTTCTCGTCACGATCAAGATTGGCCAGGCATACTCGAACAGTCGGACTACCTATGGTGCGCCGGTGCTCATGCGGCTCATTGTGGCGGAAGGAGCAAGCATTTTTAGGGAGAACGTGAAGCGGCAGATCTCGGTTATGGCGGAAATTGCTTGGGGCGACGACTCGCCTGTCCTCCTCCGTCCCAGCGCCAGCGCGCCGCAGAGTCGTTATGAGGCGCTTGCCGAGCGCGACGACGAGTATCAAGCGAGTAAAGTTGGGAACCAGAACGCGATCCACAGAGCCACGGGACCGCGCGTCGAGACGTCGACGACGCTCATCAACGAGCACATCACGAGAACGGCGACGGCAGATGCGTACGGTCCCGCCTTGCGTCGTTACTGGGCAACAACACACGCCCGTCAACCAGAGGGCACTCCAGTCGTGCCACCAGAGACTGTCACGTTTGACCAGCTCCAGACCATCGACATCCAACAAAGCATTGATGCCGCAGCTGACGCTCGGATTCAAGACCCGGTATATTCGTGTTCGCTGCCGCATCAATGGCGGCGTGGTATCGCTGGATCTAAACTTGGAGGACGTCCGCCACGGGCTTGGCCTCCCGTCGTACAGCCTACGACCTCCGTATCGCCCACCAGTAAATGAAACCGCTCCTATCATCAACATGAACGATGACGATCATCCAAACAGCGAAATCAACAACGAGGACAGTGAAATGGATGACCAATTAATCTAATTTGGAACAAATATATTCTCTTTTACTCAAAAAAGCGTAGCAGATTTAGTTGGCTATCATCGTAGCCACAATGGCGATACATGTTGCTTGGGCCGCCTTCCTTAGCGTCCGTGCACTTCACCATTGCGACCGATAGTGTACGTTGGGGTCGTACAGAAACGCCATCGGTGCGTGGCGCTTTAACCAACGCTTCAGCAGCGAAAATCCCAGCTCAATTGGGCTGAGTTGTGGGGAGTAGGGTGGCAAGAAGAAGAGCAGTGCGCCCCGTGCGTGA
>JAADVL010000481.1:0-24395 GCA_023334995.1 Pythium sukuiense
GCATGCCCGAACAGTATGCGAAATCTGGCCGCATTTCGTGCATGGAGTGTTAGCGTGTCGTGCCTTGTGATGCAGCCAGAGCTGCTCGCTGTCCCACACAATTCTGGTCTTCCCATCAAGTACTGGCGGACAGCCGTGAGAGCCGAGCGTCACGTTCCACAGCGTGCGGTCACTGCGGCCGTCGGCACCAGCCGGTGCAAGGTCGAAATCCACAATCTCCAATCCGAGCAACCCCTGGAAAACGTGAACGATGTTGACCGCGTCGAGAGTACCACCGAGGTTGTACACTTGAAGCTCGTAGGTGTTCAGATCGGCGAAAGAACCCTGTGGGTCTGAGTCTTCCTCCTCTCCTTGTGACTTGAGCAATTCGAGCTTGACCAGCCGTCCATGAAGAGGCAAGAGAGTTCCTGCGTACTCCACTGCTCTCTCCATCGAATCAGTCGTGAACACGATCGCGTTGGCGTGCTTGTCGAGCCTGGCTCCAACGACGGTGGCCTTGAAAGCCTCGACTTGACGTCGAAATTGACCATAGTCGTCCATCGTCAGCATGGCGAGAATGGCGGCCTGAGTCGCGTTCGCCGGCACTTCGATTTTCCCGTTGAGTTGGGCGACCAGAGTCCCGCGCGTCTTCATCTCGACCACCGTGGACAGGAACGCCGCTGCCATGAAGCTGCTCGTCGACTTCACGAAGTCGGGCAGAACAACCTCGCCTTGTTCTCCACGGGCAAGCTGGGCCAGCGCTTTGAGTTCCGCCTTCGTTGGAGGCCGAGGAGACTGCGACCAACGAGCGCCAGATTCTTGCTTCTCTTGCCCGTCACTCATCTCCTCGTCCTCGCCTGATGCACCAGCCGCTGTGGCTGTGCCCTGCAGCGCCTGCCGCCATGACATCTTCATCTTCTGCGACTTCATCATGCCGTCCGGTACTTCGACCCGAATCGCCTTGAGTCGCTCCTCAAAATGGCCGTTGGAGAGCGGCTTCGGCCGAATAAATCACTCCTTCAGCGTCCTAGCGATGGATCTGCGGTCCGTTGCGTTGTCGTACTCGTACGTACGCACGCGTGGATCTTCCTTCAGTGCGATGTCATCCGCAGTGGTGCGAGCGGAGCGGAGCACTCGCACCAGAGCTTCCACAATGGCGACGTCACCGGCGTCCATCTTGACGTATTGACGCAGGCGCATGATCTTCGCCTCGAGGGCCGGCGACCGCTGACGAGTGCGCCCCGTGGCCTTGCCTCGTACGACTGGTGCCGCGTCTTTCGCTGTCGTGCCGTCTCCCACAGGCGTGGTCTCCTCCGCAGATCCTTGAGCGAGTTTCACTTTAGGTTTCTTGGGCTTCTTCGTGACCTTGGGACGCCGACGGCCGCCTGAAGCGGGTTCGCCAGAATTAGCTGACTCCAGCGCTGTCAACGCTACCTCCTTCTGGTCGGATCCGGCTTCTGTCCGCTAGCGCAACGAGCGCCGACGTCGCCACCTCCACCTCCACCTCCATCAGGGTCGTCCGCAGCTTGGGCCGCTTTCGACCGTTGCATTGCTGGTAGTTGATTGGTCAATATTCCAAATTGACTCTTCCCACTGGCTGAAAAGACGCAGTATTTACCTAAACCGCCCACTTTCGATTGGCTGTTTAGACTGGTCTTGGGTTGGTTGGATAATCGAAAGTGATTGGATGTAAATATAAACCGTACCCAATAATGGACGGAGGCCGTCACTTCGTGTCACTTCGTGGGTTCCGCATACGCCATGGCAATGGAAGTCGCCGCGTCGCGCTCGGCGGCGGATGAGAAGCTTCGGGCGTGCTTGCGGCCGTATGACGCCGTGCTTGTGTCGCAAGCATCACTGAGTCCTCCAAAAGACCACGAAGCAGCTTCTGCTGAAGACCCCGGACACGTTTGTGCGGCTTTGCGTGGTATGCGAGAACGCACGACGAGAGACAGTCGTCATCGACCGCAGGTTGATCGAGGGGGTCGAGCTGCTCGCATTGATGGCGTGCACTGACTGGGCCATGTGGAAGCGGGTCGTGGGAGAGCTGTGGCCCGAGCGGACCCCGCGGTGGGAGGAGTACTTTGACAAGCGACCGAGCCAAGTCGGCGTCGAATTGAGATTCAGCAAGTACACGTGGTCTCGCGACGTCTACGAGCTCATTGCAACGACGAGTCACCATGAGCTGAGCAGCAGTGAGTGCCAAGAAGCCAGAAGCGTGATGCTGGCCGTGTTGGCTGAACGAGGTGAGACCGTCGACGAGATTCCGATGTGGATCGCACGGGATCACCACGAAATGGAGCACGATCAGCTGACGAACGTCGCCGCTTTTCTCAAAAGGCACTCGCAATTGTGTATCCTGAGGGCCCAGGCTGCTGCATTGGGCGAGGGTAGCAAGCCCTCCTACGTTGGTCTCCGTGTGCGAACAACAGAGGTGTTGAGTGGCAGCGACAACCGCCAGGACGTATCGACCCTGCAGGCTGCAGCGGATATCGTAGCGTGTGGCATTCCCGTCGAGCAACTGGGGGAGTTTCCTGCCATCAAAGTCCAGAACAAGTACCCTCACGAGTATTTAGATGCCATGCGTTTGCTCTTCCCAATCGGTGGATCCCTCGAAGACGGTGCTCGTGTCGGCGTCAGGGACGTGTGGCTCGTAAAGAACCCAAACACTGTGTCATTTTCTGCGGTCTTGTCGGCCGTCGCAGCGAGTGGCTGTGTACGGAGGCTCAACGTGATGCCCGAGTACCGCAAAACGAAGGAGCATCCAGTCGCACAGCGTCGGCTGTGGTCGTGGATAGCGTACAGCCTGTTCCGCAAGCCACAGACCAGTGGTGGATATCGGCTGCAGCATCTAAGGCTCAGTATGACAACGTTCCACGAGCAAGCTCTCCCTGGGTTTGCCGACGCTCTTCACGCTGTGAACCCCCTCGCTGTCATCTTCGACAGAGGAAATCCGGACGATGTACCAGAGACCGTGTCGGCGTCCCAGTTTGCACTGCTAGATCCCACTACCAAGGTCGGAGGTCGCTTGCCAAGATGGAGTGCCGACGAGCCAATTGTCAATCTTCCCGTCGTCGAGCGAACGGAGAAGTGGGTGTGTGTGCTGCTTCCACATTGGGGCCAGGCGTGGGTCCATGCAGATGATATAGTCGCCACAAACCAAGCCGAGCCCTCTCAAGTGCAGATCCTGTGCATCCCGCGAATCTCGCTGGCGGATGCCAAGTGTGAAGACACTGACCTCCTCATCGCTTTTCTTCGACTGGTCGGCAATGACGTTCGCTACCTGGGAATCCGTTTTGACAAGAACGAAGGCGCGGCGTTGGGTGATTTGTTCAGCCGCAACTTTGAGTGCTGCCCCAACCTCGAGTGTCTGAAGGTTATCGGTGCTGGCGTCGGGTCTTCTCGTCTGCAGGCGACCTTGCAGCCCTTCGTGGAGGCTTTCGCTACGGGTGCTTGTCGTCTAAAGCGACTCCAGCTCTTCGGAATTTCATTCGCGGATGCGAATCTCGCACTCAAGACGTTCGTGGACGCTCTCAACGATCCTCACCATCCCGCGTGGTATCACCTGAAAGAGCTCACAGTAAATGGCTTGGACATGAGCATCATGAGCGAGGCGATCGTGGACTCGTGTTTGAAGATGTTGACGAACAACTCGCGGCTCGATCGATTCGCGCTGTCTTTCAGTGATACTTGGCCGCCGATCGACGAGCAGCTTGCCACGTGTTACGATATCTTCAAGGGCTTCGACAACCAACTCGTTCACCACACGACGCCTGCTACCAAGCTAGCATTTCTTAGTGTTGTCACCCAACAGAGCGGCCAAGGGGACCAATGCCAGGCTTTGACGGATCTGGACGTCCAGGCCATCTCCTTGATCTTCCAGTTCGCTGCGTCGTCTCATCGCCGTCGTGTCCTGGTCGCCACATGAGAACAAGCATCCATGTTGAAGGACGTGTGAAATAGTACACGATAGGATGGTAGATGAGGGCAACACAGAGTGCTGAGACCGTCTCGCTCGTCACACGTCACAGATTCCATGGTCTCACTGTCCCTCTCAAACACGATCAAGATCTCCACACAAAATTGGACTTGCAGTTCGAAAATCGAAAATGTCGGCGAAGCAGCCATCGCCAGAGCAGCGCGCCGCACTGTTTAAGGCCGTGACGGCCGGCGATATCGCGGCGCTCGAAGGGTTTTTCCAGCATGAAGGGATTCAAGCAGCAGTCGCCGCTACAGACCAGTACATCCGCAGGCACAAGCCGTCCGACGTACGGTACTCACCTCAAGCTCAAGACGTGACGTATCCGTGGTACTGCATGCCAATGCCGACGATGTACCAGAGGAGACACGCGCTCACGACAGCGGTGCTCCAAAACCAGTTCGAAGTCGTCGCGTGGTTTGTATCAGACGAACGGATCGCGATCATGCGGGCGACGCTGGCGTTCATGTGGCCTCACATGGCGGCGATTGCAATGAACAGCAAGCACGCGGAGATACTGGAGCTGCTGCTCGGCGCGAGCGAGTCTCTTTTTCCAGATCGAGATCAGTGCCAGAAAGTAGTGAATGGTCTCATTTGTGGTGCCGATGTTCTCCACAGTGACATGGTTCGAATCGCAATCGCCCATGGCGCGGAGGTCCACACAACCGCAGCACTAAAGCGTTGTGCGGGCTTTGGAACGGGTGAGCTAGCCGACATGTTCATGGACGAAGGAGCGTTTGTCGTGGGTGCAGACGTGTTGGCCAGGGCCTCCTGCATTGGTCGGTGGGAAGCGTCTCGACGACTGATGCAGTTCGGAGCCGACTTTGGAAACAGATCGGAGGTGCTCCACACGGCAGCACTGGAAGGGCACCGGAAGATGGTGGGGCTCTACGTGAACGACGGATTCATGGACATCGACGCACGCGATACGCAAGGACGAACGGCGCTGATGCGGTTGGTTTGCGAGGAGCAGTTGGCGTGGAGATGGAGTATCAAGGAGCTGGCCGAAATTGCGACGATTCTGCTTACTGCTGGTGCGGATACGACGCTGAAGGATCACCAGGGCCTGACAGCACTTGAGCTTGCAAAGATGAACGAGTTCACAGCTGTGGTCGAGATACTGGAGAAGCAGATCGCCAAGGAAGAAGTCTGCGGTGAAGATCGAACTCAAGCACCAAGCAGCAGCGTTAGGGCGGCCAACAGCGCTTAGCGCCCCCAATTTCATTCATCTAGTCGCCAATACTGATCGTTTCCGAATCGAGATACTGGAAGCACTCCACGCCTAGCCATCGCCCCTCTCTGGTAGAACCACTAATAGAGGGAGCGGCACACGTCACAGGGATCCCACAAGTCGCAGATCCTTGTGGCCCACACCCATCAATTCACAGTCTCACTTCTCGCGAATCACTCAGTTCTACTGTTGTATAATATGGAGCCGCCGGTGCTGCTCGTCGGCGACCTCTTCGAGGCTGTGGCGACTGGCGACATCCCAACCATTGCCGCGTATTTCGCACAGCGCCACGTGCACGACGAGGTCGTCGAAACCAACGCCTTCGTGCTCGCCAACAGGCCGTCTCCTCTGCTTCCGCGCGGCCCTCGACTGATCCCGTGGTTCCATTTGAACGAGATCCGTCGTCGCTTCACAGCCCAAGGCTTCCTCTTCGGCGTCGCGGTCGAGAATGGACGCCTTGAGGTGTTGCAGTGGTTCTTCACGAGCCATGAACGAGTGGAGACCATGGGCGCGACACTGGCGATGCTGCTTCCGGCGATCGGACGCTACACCATGTTCGCTGGGGACTTTGGCGTCGATGTCGTGGAGATCCTGCTCACTTCACGTGTGTACGAGGCCTGTCTGAGTGCCGACGAGAAGCTGCATCTCCTCAACAGGTTCTTGATCTCCGCTGCTCGGGGGCCCACAATGCTGCCGTTGTTGATCGCCCACGGGGCATCCGTCGACTATCAAGCCGGCGGCCGCTTGGTCGAGCCACTCGTGAGTCTCACGAACCGAGATCCAAGCGAGTTTAGGCGGTCGAATCGAGATCTCAACCACGTGCGCATGCTTGTGGATCACGGCGCCTTCGTGGTCGGCTCCCAGGCCATCAGCAGGGGCTCGTTCGTCTCTGATCCGCGTGTTGCCCACTGTCTCGTCGAGATGGGTGCGGACTGGCGAGGCGACAACGCTCAAGACGTTCTCGTGGATGCGGATCTAGTCAAACGACAAATGTGTGTGCGTATTCCGATCGAGATCGGCTTCGCAGACGTCGACTTGCAAGACTATGATGGTCGCACGCTGCTAATGCTGGCTCTTGCATACGCTAACCACGTGTTACCCGCGAGCGACATGGCTCTGGGCGTCGTGAGGCTGCTACTAGACCACAATGCGGATGTGAATATCAAAGACTCCACTGGCAAGACGGCGCTGCATTTCGCAATCGAGAACGAGCGAAGTCGTGAAGCGCTTCTGCTGCTTGAGGCCGGAGCAGACCCGAACGCGACGACACACGACGGCAGGAGACCCGTCGATGACTGTCTGTGGCTGCCACTTCGAGAAGTACTAGTGGAGCTGCTGGAGCGCGGTGCCGATCCGTTTGTCGTGCTCACCAGCGGACTTTCGCTACACGAAACGCTGCTCAGTACCGTCGCAGGCACGCAGTTCGTGGAGATGTTCCCGCAGTTCTTCGTCTTGCGCCACGTACGATTCAAAAAGCGTGAACACTGTTGATGCCTCTGCGCGGGAAATGACGGTCAATTGGCCAACACTCCTCCTCCTTGGCGTCCGTTTCATGTCATGAGATTGGTGGACACGTAATGACGGTAGCCTTGCACACACTCTGTCTCCTGTCGCCGTCCGTTTCCCCTATCGCTGTCGCCTTCCAGAGCTCACTTCGCCTTTCACGATGGCTCAGGTCTTCGTGCGTCCACGACCGCTCGCAGCGAGAGAGTCCAAGGACAATGCGGTGGCTTACACCTTCGATCCAGCTCTTCAGACCGTGTCGATGGGCGGGGAGTCCGCTCCCTTCTGTCGGCTTGCTGGCGTGCTCTCGCCCTTCAACAGCGAGGCCTTTGACGCCGCTGTATTGCCGCTTGTCCACCAGGTCGCGAGCGGTGCCACGGCCTGCTGCTTTGCGTACGGATACACCAACAGCGGCAAGACCCACACGATCTTCGGCTACGGAGACGACGCAGGCTTCAGTCTTCGTTCCGTCGCCGCACTCTTTGAAGTCGACCACCCGCCTTCACTAGTCCAAATCCGGTTCTACGAGCTGTACAACGACCGAGTCTTCGACTTGCTCAACGATCGAGCGCCAGGCTTTGTCCGTGAAGACGCCGATGGCTCCATCCACGTCCGCAGTGAAACGACCATCGGCCCTGACGGTGCGGTGCTCACGCAGTCGCTCCATGCCGAGTACGGCGACACAGCAGCGATTGTGGTAGCCATCATCAAGAAAGGATTGGCACGACGAGCTGCAGGGACCTCCGAGCTCCACGAACAGAGCAGTCGATCCCACGCAGTTCTCGAGCTTGAGATCGTGACTCGTGACTTAGCAGAGGCTCGCCGTGAAGCCGTCCTGGCGTCCTCGCTTGTCGTGCCTATCGGAAAAGCCCGGGACGACGTGGCCATTGCGACGCAGTCCAAGATGTACGTACGTGATGCCAATGGGAAGTATGCTCCATCGGGAGTTGTGATCTCTCAGGAGGAACACGACGAACTCGCGCAGTTGGAGGGTGCTTTACGGGAGGCGCAGCGCGTGGAGGCCGAAGCCCAAGCCCGCGTGGATACACTGAAGGCAGCAGTCGGTGGTGGAACAATGGTCTTTGTTGATCTCGCAGGTGCCGAGTACACGGGTAAGGGTCTCACGCGTAGCACCGTCGAGCTGCGAGAGGCACGCGCGATCAACACGAGTCTGCTGGCGCTGAAGGAATGTATTCGGGCCCAGGGGGCAGGCCACAAGCACGTCCCGTACCGAAACGCCAAGCTCACGATGCTGCTGAAGCGATACCTTACAGCGGCTACTGGCGCGGCTGTAGTGATGGTCGCGACGGTCTCATCAGCTGGTGATCAACAGCCACGGGCTCGTGAGACGCTGCAATACGCGGCAGTGGTGGCACAGGCTCTGCGTGAAGGGTGAGGCCAGCCAGCCGCCTTGGAACTCCAAGCTCTCACTCGACAGCACCATACAAAGAGAGGACTAGTGACTCATGAATGGATTATCAATGAACGAAAGGTCACTCCTTGAACTCAACTAGGTCGTGCCACCACAATCGTACCGGATCACGTCGTGACGCCCATGGCCCACCAGCGTGATCGTCCAGTCGCAGTGCAAATGGACAAGTGCAAACACGAGAGCGAGTAGAGTGGATCCGTGGCCACGCTTGCCGGCGAGCCAGCCGATCTTGCCATTGTCGACGACTTGGTCTTGCGAGACCTCGCGAATGAGCCGCCTTGCCACGTCGCGGAAGAAATAAACGGAACCGATGGCAGGGCCGTGCGTTCCTTGAATCAAATGGCTAAACAAACCACGAGGGACGCGCCACACCTTTGCGTCGAGATCGATCAACTGGCTCCATGGTGGCACCGGCACTTCCTCCCATTCCTGTGGCTCCCCCTCGTAGCGATTCATTCGCGGCATAATCACCAACTCACGCAGGCGCGGGCCATTCACGGCACAGCGCACGTTGCGATTTGGATGCAGTTTTCGAATAGGCGTATGCTCTTCGAAAAGTCGGTACGTGGGCGTGCGCTCATCGACCTTACCTACCACAACGTCCTCCACGAGTGCGTCTTGCGGCACTCCCTGAGCCATGTTGTCACGCAAAGCTTCTTCCACACTCGTGAAGACGTACAAATCGTACACTGAGCTCGCCCTATCAACGGCCTTGGAGACACAGGCGTTGTTATCAGCGGCAATGAGATGCTACAGGTCGCTGATGGTTGCGTTCGCGTCTGGCAGCCAGACCGTCGATGGCCGGATCTCATCGTCGGCCTCGTCGTCAATCACTCGTGCCACCAACTCCATCGCGACTACGCGTCCAAAGCCGAAATGGCAAGTGCAGACCGACGAAGGGCTCCGACATAGACGTCGTGTCCCACGCAGATACTTCAAGAGACTGTCGCGCTGTCGCGACTCGCTGCTGGATGGGATTTCGTCTCACTTTTCTTGCTTTCTTGCGAGAAAGGCGTCCTACTCAGATCTGAGATCTGAGTTGATATCCTTCCGACAACATCACGACCTTTCCGACCAGTCGTGCTACCTTCGTTCAACATCCTCCGTACCCTTCCATCTTCACTTGCACAACACAAGCACACAGGACATCAAGGGCAACATGGTGCGTAGATACCATCTTCCGCATCGAATATGACCACCTTCCCGTCATCCTCCGCCACCGCGGAGACGCTCCGCGCACTCCCACTGATCTAATCTGTATGGTTGTGTTGTTTCTCGTCCCGTTTCCCCCCGAAACAGCCAGGATACGAGGCCGAAGAGACCATCAAGCGCATCAAGTCGCACAAGGGCGTGCAGGCTGTGCTCATCGTCAACCACGAGGGCGTGCCCATCTACTCGAGCACGAGCGACGAGGAGTTCGCCCTGGATCACGCGGCGCTCATCTCGCAGCTCGCAGCCAAGGCCAAGTCCACGATCCGCACGCTCGACCCGACCAACGACATGACGTTCCTGCGCATCCGCTCGAAGAAGCACGAGATTATGATCGCGCCCGACAAGGAGTACGCGCTCATCGTGATCCAGAACCCCAACCCAGGCGCCAGCGCTGCCCACGACGCTATCGGCGAGCACTAGGGTTGGTCTCACGTAAAATAGCGGAAATCCCGCTATCTTCGCGCAGAAAATAAGGTATATTTGATCACTACGAGTCCTCGCTCCCTCTTTACACCTTGGGCGGCTTGACGGCCGCTGCCTCCGGGTTGAACTCGGGGTTCTCGACGAACTGGAGGAAGAGGTTCGTGAGCCGCTTGCGGAGACCTTCGAGACTCTTCTCCTTGCGGCCCCGGTTCAGCATGTCGGCCTCACGGTCGATGAGCTCGATGATCTCACGCGTGAGCTGGCAGTCGAACTCGTTCACCGTCCACTTGACGTGGAGCAGCACGTCTAATCGCTCGTCCACGGACGCTAGCGGGGTCTTGAGACCGTGGTACAGGTCCAGCAGCTCTTTGGCTCGGATCGTGAAGGGAGTGTGGACTTGCTTGACGCCGCCGTCGCTCATCTGCCACTGCTTGGGACGGCTCATGTACTGCAGCATGGACTCGATACGCTGCTTTCGGTTGGTCTCGTTGGCCGTGAGCTTGAGCCGATCGATGGTCTGTAGGAGCTTGGTCTCCTTGGCTAGGATCGCCTCCAGGGCGGCCTGCTTGGCCTCGGGATTGTAGGCCAAGTCACGGTCTTCGTGGATTTTGCGGGTCTCCACCTGACGCCACTTGTCCAGTTCATTGTAGAGCACCTCAAAGTCGCCGACTGTGGCCGGGTGCATGCGTCGGTGGACTTCACGCTTCTGGTACTCGGCGTCTTGACGAGCGTGGTCGTGTGCTTGAGCCTGGGACGTCTCGGCCAGGCGACGCTTCTGGGCTCGCAGAGCGTGGACGTAGGCACGTGCTTGGTACCCTCTGTAGAGTCGCTGGATGAGCAGCACAGAGTCCTCACGCAGACAGTGGAGCTGGAAGGAGTCGAAGTACGGCTTCGCAGAGATCAAGCGGTCCCGTGAGTGGTCCATCCTGAGATCCTTGCGCTCCATTTGCGTCCCGGACTCTCGCTTTGTCTGTACAGATCGTGTGGCTAGCACCTGAGTCTGCGTGTCACGATGAGCCCGAGGGCCATAATCGCGTCGCGCTCTCGTGATCAGAGTCTGTCGTGCAGATACAGTTTAGATACTCAGTTACGTGGCCATAGGGCTACCTCAGAAACGCACCTGTGACGCTGCATGGTGGAAGATCTGGAGCGTCTTCCGATGACGAAAGCCGCCCAAGTACGGCTTACGACCTGTGAACTTTTCGATCTCAACGGCGATCGTGCGGTACATCTGAGCTTCGTCGTCGTACACCTGCACCTGGATCGTATCAGGCATCGTGTAGTCGCTCGGAGCGAGCTGTCGTGATACCGACGCGTACACAACACGCTCGTCGCCATTCTGGGCCGTGCTTCCGCCAATACCCGCCGCGCCAAGCGTGGTCTCAGGCTGTGTGAGCCCTGGAGCTGGCTCAAGATCGGGGAACGAGATGAGTTCTGCTTGCAGCCGCAAGTCGCTGCCGATTTGCTCAGCTAAAGCTTGGATTGTGAAGTCCTTCGTCACGAGCACACGATGGCGCACGCCGTCAGGTTGCAAGACAACGAGAAGCGAGAACTCGTTGCTGTTGCCATTGACGACTCCAGGATCCACATTTTCAGCGGCCTCCGAGTCCCGGAAGAAGCCGTTCATGCGTCCATTGGAGGCGTTTTCATCCGGACTCGGAGGACTGGACGTCTGTGGCTCCTCCTGGTTGCTGTCGTCGTCCACCTGGGTCGACATATCGGTGCGCTCTTCGTCGGCCATGGTTTTGCGTCGTGTGCAGCTACGTTCTGTCCAGGAGACGGCGAGTGACCCCGAGTAGCGTCGCTTCGGGTGCAAGTGGGCTCTTCGTTTTTACAGCCAATCGCAACTGTTCATAGGAGATATTTAGCCAATCACATGGCGCAATTACGAAGCCATTCGAGACAATGGCTAAGCTAATGGTGGTGTTTCCCAGTATTGATCGTCTTTAGTTCTTCTGCTTTTTGTGCAGCAGAGCGACTTGGAAGGCGTTGGCCTTGCCTTCGTTGGCCACAAACTCCTTGCGCTTCTTGAGCTTCTTCACCTTGCCCTGGTCAAGCTCTTCATCCCAGGAGCTCTTGCGCTGCGCACGGCGGTGCTGCCAGTCCTCCGCCTTCATACGATGCAGCACCTGCTCGTGCTTCTCTGTCATGACGGCTTCCAAATGAGTCGGGCCGTTCTCCTCGTCCACGACGCCCCACTGGTCGACCGCCTTGCCATACAGCGCTGCGTTCTTCTCGCCAAAGCCACGCATTTCGCGTGGATTGAACGCAACCTTCACGATCTTCGGCGCCACTGGCTCCACGTGGCCGTTCTGCTTGCCATTCAGCGAAGCGTCAACCATGACAGGAGTGGTGGCAGCAGCCACAATCTGCTTCTCCTCGATGACAGTGCTGGTTTCCGTCGTCGTCATGACAAGAGGGGACGAAGCCTTCCATGTAGATGGCTGGTATCGCACAAAGCGGCCCACTGGACCAGTAAATACTGGCATGAGGCGGCGCTTGAAGCCGGCGCGGTTCTTGACGGGCACGCTGACCTTGTAGGTCACGACAGTCGAGCGCTTCGGGGCCACAGGGACCTTCACCAGCTCTTCCTCCACTGGCTCAGCCTTCTCCTCCTTCGGCAGACCTGTTCTGAGGCTCGTGAGGAAACCGTTCATACTCAGCTCTGCCGCTGGTTTCTTCTCAACTGCCACGCCATTCGCTTTCACCCCACCTTCAGTCGGCTTGACCGGTACACCCAGAGACTCAGCCTCGACAGGCTTCTTCTCCACAGACGCCTCCTTCTTCGACGGCTTCTCCTTTGGTGGAGGCTGCTCCGACGCTGGCAGCACACGCGAGTAGAACAGCATGTACGCCTTCTGCTGGAGCACGGTCTCCAGGCTCACCCACCGCACAGTCTCATCGTTCATCTCATACCACTGGCCTGACGAGCCCTTGACAAACGCATAGTAGTGGCCACAGTTGGTGGAGAAGCCGGCGTGGACCAGCACGGCGTTCAGCTCGTACTTGGTACGGCCACGCTTGCGGTCTTCGCTCGCCTTGTTCATGCCAATAGACAGATCCAGCGTCGTGCCAAACTCAATGTGCTTCTTGATCTTGCCGAACATGCCATCAAAGCGCTTGAGCTGGATCACCAGCACGTTCGGACACGTGTCGATGGTCATGCCCTTCTCGGCACAGCTGAGCTTGTTGCAGCTCGAGCATCTCCACGCGTTGCTGTCGTCCAGCGTCTCTGTGGCCGTGAAGTGCTTGATAGCACCCTTGATGCTGCTGATACCGTTGTTGATCTCCAGCGACAGATCCAAAAAGTCATCAAAACGCGTGGACTCAAAGCCGCACTTGGCGCACTTGAGCGAGTTCTTGAGCTTGCCTGCGAACGTGCGGTGGATGAAGGTCGTGCTGGCGGCTGGGTGGCTCTCCAGCTTGATGTGGGCCTTACGCAGACACGAGCGCTGCATGGCGTCCAGCAGCAAGCGGAAGAACTCGTGCGAGTCCTCCTGGCGGCCGATGCGGAACATCTTGGACACGTGGCGGATGTTCATCACCAGCTCCTTGGGCTGCAGCACACGGGCAGCGCCGCCGTGGACGCTCTGCATGAGCCGCGCCATCACCCTTGCGCCACAGAAGCCACCGCCGCCTCCCATGGACTGCTGGCTCATGTGCTTGTGGCTCTGGAACTTGTTGCCCTGCTGCTGGCTCGCAGTCGCCACAGTCGCGCCGAACTTGGTCAGGATCTCCTTCTGCAGTAGGTACTGCACGAAGCTCGGCGTGTACGACAGACACTGGAGCACCGAGTTGAGGTAGCACGTGTTGCCCAGGTTGGCAAAGCCCGGGCCGATCTTCTTCGAGTGCTTCCAGCCCAGCAGCCGCTCGATGTCCTCCTTGGGCACGAGTTCCTCCTTGTCCTTCTTCTTGGCCTTGGTTACGACCTTGCCCGTGGCTTCGTCGATAGTAGCGATGGCTTTGGAGTTGCGCGCTCGCACAAACTCAATACGCCGCTCGTTGACCAGAGCCACAGCGGACTTGGTCTGCATCTTGAAGGCCACGCCGCCAGATGCAGCGGCAGGCACGGGGCCGTGCGTGGGCGCCTGCGGCATCGCCATCGTGGCGGTGGACGCCGAGAAAGGCGGCATGGGAGCGAGGTGGTGGATGGGAATGGAGACTCCGCGGCTGTGGCGCGGCTGGAAACGGCGCGGTTTCACGAGCAGGAGGGTCGAACGCAGGCGCTGGCTCTGGCTGGACGGAGAGCGCGGCGCTTCGCGGCTCCACTGCGTGAGACTCGAGCCAGCGGAGCGGTCTCAATTATTGGCTGGTGGTGGACGGAGTGGAGTGGACGGAATGTGCAGAGCGCTTTATTTGGGTAGATGGAATATCTGGATATTGTGCAGAGCGATACAGGGAGGACCATCACTCTGGCTTCAACCTGTCATATGTGATTTTGGCGTTCTTGGTCATGTTTGAAATTAAACAGATCACATATTTTAACCTCTCTCAGAGCCTCTAACAACCGATATATCTTTTCCGAGTCAACTGAATGTCGATGTACCTTCCGGCAGAAGGCAGACACATTCGGAGAAATGGTCGGCGCGGCGTCCCGCTTGGCCGTGGATTTGGTCGGCAATGGGGATGCGAGAGCGCGGCGGAGGCAGCGCACCAGACGCCCAAGTGTCGGCGATGCAATTGCCATGAAGCCCCTGTGGGTGAGTTCCTGCGTGGTCGTCGTGACGGACTGTCTAACTAACTAACTAGCTAACTGGCTGACTGACTTTGGTGGCGTCAGTCCCTCGAGACGCTGCTGGTGGACTCTCGGGGCTCTGTCGTGCACGACGCTGCGTGGCAAATCTCGTGCTGCTCCCGAGGAAGCCCAGGCGCAGACGGTATGTCCCACAGACGCATGAGCTGGATGCTGGGTCCGTGGATACTGAGTGATTCAATGCGTGGGTAGGGATGGATGTCGCCACTGCTAGTCGCATTCGAGCACGACGGCGAGTGTGTCGGGTGCTTGCTTACATGGGTCCATACTGCGGACCGAAAGGCGTTGATGGAAAGGGCGCTGCGCCTGACCATCGACGGTGACACGACAACGCTGCGAGAGCTCGTCCGCAGCAGCGGCGTGGGCGTCGACGCACTGGTACTCAAGCCACGAGTTGACCTCGTACGTCGGTGTGGTGTTATCGCAGGTGTGTTGTGCTTGACCCTCTGCCTCTCCACTTCCACCAGGATCGCGCAGCACTGCTGTATTACGCTGTGGAGGCCGGCCAGTATGAGAGCGCCAAGATGCTTCTCGAGCTCGGTGCTCATCCGGATCTTCCAACAGTAAATGAAGTACGTGTATCAGTAGCTGCGATCGCTGTCCACGGTCACTACGCGCTGACTAACAGAGTGACTGCATGCATAAATCGGTCGACGCCGCTGCACATAGCAGTGGGTTGTGACGACGGACGTACTGTGTCGTTGCTTCTGGCGCACGGCGCTGATGTGAATGCGCAGGAACATTGGGTGCGTGTACATTGCTAGTGGCTTCTGTGGAATGCCGACTATACTCGCTCTTGCAGTCACTGATGGTGCCCTCTGCCGCTGTGTTGCTGCTCTTGAAAAGAGCGAAAAACTCCGCTGTTTAGGGCGAAATCTGCACAAGTCGCACAGTTGCTCATCGCAGCAGGGGCGGGCGTCAATCGCCACGACAAGGTGGGCATTCATGACTAGAACACGCCGACTCGATCGCGTTGCTTCCGTGAAACCTGCCATTAACGTCATTGATTGGCATGGGGTCTTGTAGGACGGGAGGAAAATATTGGGAAGTGTGGTCTACAATATCGCAAGGTATGATGATCCTGGCTACTGGGAGGTCGTGGAGCTTCTGATTCAGCACGGAGCCGACATCAACCACGTCAGCAAGGTCTGTTTAGTCGCTGTGGCTCGGATTGTAACGTGGCTGTGTGACTGACTCGACAGCCGTGTGGCTCTGCTGGTGATTCAGGATGGCACAAACGCGCTGCATAAAATGGTGATGGGAGGATTTGATTCGCGGCTTGACATTGATTTTCGTGGCGCTATGAAGAGGCTGGTGAGCCTGGGGGCCGACCCAAATGGGCGCGACGAGGTATACGCAGCGATCCTGTGAGTGAAGCCGACTCCCCTCATCTGACGGACAACTTGTTTGTTGCCAATCGTAGCGTGGTCGGACGCCATTGCACGTAGTAGTCAGATGGGCTATTGAATCTGCGAATAATGGCGATCGCATGATCGCGTCCCTTGTAAGCGCTGGGTCAAACATTCACGTACGTGATGCTGCGTGAAACGGTGATCCTCGATCCGCTGCTACTAATCGAATTCATCCGCCAGATCGTCAACCACAACGAGAAGAGCGAGGTGATGCGCCACGCCAAACTGCAGGAGCTGGCACTGTGGAGGAATCTTGACGGGGACCAAATGCTGGCCATGAAGCGCGTGCTGCAGCACTTACACTTGGCGTATCCCACGGAGAAAGAGATGCAGGTGGACTCGGATCTGCTGATGCCGGCGTTTTGGCGGTCGAAGAAAAGCGCACAGTGGATGTTTCTTGGTCAGCCTCTCAAGCGTCCGACCACGGCCAAGCCTCGCGACTGGCGAGTCACGGTGCACTGGGAGATCCACACCGACTACGGCTTTGAAGACGTGCTGTTTGATCGCCTGGTGGTGGCGAGCTACCGATCCGGCTTCCGTCGCGACGTCGGTCCGGACCACTAGCTGTATGGCGATATCGACGGCATCAAAGCGCCGTATGCTTGTCGGCTGATGGCAGACTGGCACCGCACGACCCACAAGCGTGTGCTGCATCTGGAGGCCGTGCTCGGGGATGAAGACGAGACACACGCGGCGGCGTTGTGGGCTCGCTTCGAGTGCGTGTGCGAGGCCCTGAGTGCCGTCTTCAAGACCTTTTCCGGTCTGCGAGTATCGAGCTGTGCGCGCCAGCCGAGTGAGATGGACGGACGAGACGAGCAAGAAGACGACCGGCCGCTGCTGAGGACGTGCACGACGGTGGATGCGTCGTGGCTTCCACCCGAGCCGACACTGACCAAGTGCCGCGAACTGCTCACGCGATTTAGGGCCACCGTGCAGGCAAGTCAAGGGCGCGAGAACTCGCGGGATCCTGCACGGACTGTTTGACCCTCTCGGAGCCCTCCACATCTGACGTCATCTCCTCCATGAGCTCGTTGGTCCACACGTTCACACTGGTACTTCCGCCGACTCTGGGCCACCTCTGGCTCGGCCAATTGTGGATTGGCTCACAAGTCATGGCGATACATACATACCGTACTTCGAAGTACTTCTGAAGTACTGTGTACTTACAGTAATGAGCTCCCTGCGGGGAGGATCCGTCCTTCATGCGCGCCGTCGTTATGTGCATTTGCCACTCATCGTGACGAAGTCTTTTCGAAAGAGGAGTCAGATCAGAACGCGTAGACGACGGCTGAGTCTCATCTCTATGGAAGGCAGTCTTCCGCCTCCGCTCTGTGTTCGAAATGCAAGGCCGTTCACTGGCGAGTGGCTCTGTGTTATCTCAAATGGCGCTGTTGCAGAGAGTGATGCTGCTGGACTGTTGGCTACACGACGTCCCACTTTTGGCTGATATGATTGGCGGATGGGCTGCACGAGCCCAAATTTTGGCTCAAATTTGGCTCGGATTTTTAATTTTACAGCACCCTCGGACTTAATCCTGTCAGATCGACTGCCTCTTGAAAAGACAGTTGAGGGCACTGTATCGACTTTATGGTACAGTACGGTAGGGCTGCGTACTGCACTTCTACGACTGAGACGAAGTGGCGAGTCATCAGTCACAGCCGGTGCGGTCCAGACGCGACGCTGTCCTGGCGCTGTTGGCATCTCATTTCCCATCGTCTAGTATCGCTTCCGCTAAGTCCAGTGCACTAAAAGCCTTCCCAATGCGAAGCGTCTAGAAAGCGAGACAGCATGCCAGCCGTTGAAGCTCTCTCTCTCTCTCTCTCTCTCTCTCTCTCTCTCCACGCCTTCGGCCGGCCATGGTCTCCTCCGTCGTAAGTGATCACTCACCAATTCCTCAGCTCTGTGGTAAAGCGCATCTTCATGAATATCCCACGTTGTAGGCAGTGGCTCACTCTGTATTGCCGATACTTGCAGAGAGAGCTCAACTTTGGCAAGTTCCATGAAGTTCCAGTCGCCTCAGTCCGAACTGCGTCTGAGTATGGAGCGCGAGGACAGCAAGCGTGAGGGGTCGAGTAGTGAAAGCGACGATAGCTACCGTGCATCGCCAGCAACCAAGGCCGATCGGAAGAGACCACGGTACCTCTCGGATATTGACCGAAGCATCATCATCCAGCGGCTTGACAAGGGCGAGAAGCAGGCGGATTTGGCGCGGGAGTTCGGCGTCACACGAGCTGCGATCTGCCACATCAACAAGAATAAACACGAAGTCCTCACACGCTTCGACATCTTCGCACGATCGCCACAAGGACGGTACGTGGGCTGCTCATCCTAGTATACCTTCCCTAGTTGAAAGACATCCTCACGGTGGTTTTCAATGCCCTGTTATAGCGTGCTGATTGAGAACTACTCGCGTCCGTCGACAGAGTTTGAGAATGTGATCGAAGTCCGCACGGCTTCAGCAAGCGTGTTGACCACGAGAATCAAAGACCGATCGACGGCACCTGCTGTGTTTCGTGCGTCGGCTGATAGACTGATTCGACTGCTGCTGGAAGAAGCTCTGGTGAGCCACGGGTCGACTCGTATGACCACGAACTCGTTCTCAAGCCAGGGCGTGGAGCTGCTCACACTGGAGAGCTCTCCGTGTGCCGTGGCACTGGGCGACGAGGGCAAAATCATGCTCGATCTCTTCCAGGAAATGGAACCAGGCGTCGATACCGGTGAGTTCTAGCAGTAGTTCCCCCCAGACTTTTCAATCACTGTATGAGTGTAGCTAACCCAACGATTTGGTTTAGGATCGATCACTGGGACATCCACGGAGCTCCCGCTCAGCGTGGATACCTCCAGCATTCTCCTTCTGGTGCCGGTCATTTTATCCGCCGCATTGGTCTGTGGAGCTATTGAGGTACGAGTTCCGCCAGCCAAAGAAGTCTTCCGTCGCCTGATTTGCCACACCAATGATCTGTGCAAACGATAGGAGCTATCAAGTCGAGGCGTGGAGTCGTCCTTCATCTGCATCGTGTGTGTCTTCTGCTCCATCGATGCGCTTCGAGAAGTCGCTCAACACCACCCGGGTACGTGGACTCTACCCATGTAGATCTATTCCTCCTTGGGACGCCTTCTCATCGTGACGGTGTCTTGTCAGACGTGAATATCATCACGGCCTCCGTCGAGCGACACCTGAGCGACGGCACCACAGGCCCTCTCGTGGAGTTTGTGAATCGATACAACACGTTGCGCCCTGCAGATGCTTCGCCATCTCACACATCTCCTTCCATTAAATAATGCACTTCGGTCATGTCTGCAAGTGTGCCGCTCGCTGTCCATGTTAGTCTGACGAGTGTTCACATTGTTCTAGCTCATGCAGAGCTCCACCATTCCCCTTGTTGTCGTTACGCGCGAAACCCATAGACCCATTGCACTCAGTGACTCCTGCTTGTACGTCGAAGTGCATGCCTCAGCAAGCCGTCTTGGTCAGACTCATGTTGGTAGGATCTCGACATCCCCACTGTACTGTATGCGGATATGCATGCAAATCATCCACACAGCGGGAGACCAGACCACGATCGAGACGGCTTTTTGGTTGGACAAGCAGGCTTCTGGGTCAGCTCGAATGAGATTTCAGTGTGAAGTGAAAGCTCGTAGGGGGTTCGGTTGGCTCTGTATTGCGGTGAACCCTAACAAGTCACATCGTGGTTTAATTAAAAAGTGACAGTGCTCAAAATTTCATATCCAAACCGCCAATTTTTCCAAAATGCCTTACCCAACTTATTAGTTTTGGCATTGTATGAGCTCCCATGGGTGTCACATTGCTCAGGTTGGTGTTGCCTTTCAGTCGATTTCAACCGAGTGATGCGGTTCAGCAAGCTCATTTCCCGTGCATACAGTATACCAGAGACCAGCCCACCGAATCGGAGACCTTGGCGATCTTCTCGCGCCTGATTCTGGGCCGAATGCGTAACCCCTCCAGCCTGGAATCCAGGGATACTTTTGGCACTACTGTACCTTCTCCCAAGACTTGTGCGCCTTGAAAAGGGTGAGAAGCAAGCCGATCTCGCGAGGGAATTCGGAGTTACACGCGCCGCCGTCTCCCACATCAACAAGCACAAAGACGAAGTGCTCACGCGGTTCGATGTGTTTGCTAAATCGCCTCACGGACGGTACGTTCACGATCCCGATTCGTCATTTCTTGTGATGTCTCACCAAGTCGGGTGGCGTGTGGCTTTGCGGTTTTAGGATGCTGATAGAGAATTACTCGCGGCCCTCGACGAGGTTCGAGAACGTGGTGGAGATCTGCACAGCGCCAGCTACCGTATTGGCAACGCGACTCAAAGACAGAGCGTCAACTCCCGCTATGTTCCGTTCAGCGGCCGATCGTCTCATGAGAATACTCCTCGAAGAAGCTTTGGTGGGCTTTAGCACAACGAAAACGGACCCGAGAATACGTACGAGTGAGGCTGCCGACCAACTGACGCTCGAAACTTTACCGTTTGCTATCGGTCTCGGTTAGGAGGGCGACATGATGCTTGAGATCCTACAAGAAATGGAACCAGACGTCATCCAAGGTGAGTTTTTCGTCGTGGAGACTCTAGCGTTGGGGGTCTGGTGTTCATTGATAGGTGCAGGATCGATAGTAGCGCTGGAAGATCACAATCCTGACGCAATCCTTGCGGACATCTCTGGCCAGAAGAAGGTAGCGAGCGTTCTCTTGTCGGTTCCGGTCTTCTCTCGTGTGACGGCAGCTTGTACTGCAATCGAGGTGAGTCATTTCCCGTGTCCGACCACCACGAAGAGAATGTAACTTCGATAACCTCTCGTTCTGTTCATGTATTAGCAGATGCTTCATAGCCGTGGTGTCAACACTTCGTGTATTTGCATCGTGTGTGTGTCCTGCCATCTCGATGTCGTCGAAGAAATCGTCCGTCAACACTCAGGTACTCGCTCGTGGTGGTGTTTGCTACTCCTTCCTGCCCCTGACTTTTCCATGTCTGGATATCCCTGCGTAGTGTGTTTCAGACGTGAATATATGGACGGCAACGATCGAGAAGCCATGGAGTGATAGCCCCAGCGACCCGCTCTCTCAGATACCTCGCTGCGGACCCGAAGACGTCCCCTTCAGAGCTGGCATGACATGACTATTGACTCAGAGGTGCGAATATGATGGTGGCCTCAGTTGGAAGATGCACTTTCCACCCAAAAGATCCCATGATACACACTCTGCATCGGCATATCGGACTCGTGCTTTCGAATCTTTTAAGCAATCGATGGTCGCAAGTACACCCGTATCTCGTCACATACAAAAACGTGCTATGATGTCTGTGTGAGGTCATTTTCCTTTATTGGTTGTCGCCACAGAGCCTCCAATGGATGTCAATCGAGCACGACGAAGAAGAGTAAGCTTTGGGGACGCCCACACGAGAAAGAGCATGTGCTCGGGAGCACTGCTCATGGTCAAATTACCAAATTTGTCCACAAAACCAGTGTCGATCGACCGTTGCACTACGATCTTCGATCCACAGCGACTGTTGTGAGCCAGTACTCGGTGATCGTACCGTATCACCTTAGCTGGAGGAGCTGTGCTCCATTGGTTCAGGAAGTTTCGTGCGATTTTTCGTGCCAATAAACGGAAAATGGCTACATTTGCCAAAGATCGGATAACGTGCCAAGTGAGACTTGGCTCCAATTATTCAAAAGGTCCTCAAATTTTAGTCTCACCTTGTTTTGAGAATACTCCACTTACAAACATCGAGTCAAACTCAAAATCGAACGTCTTGGAGCCCGAATTTTTGGACCCCATTCGCGAACTGAAAATCCCATAAATATTGAAACAAAATTCATTGACGAGACTCGAAAAAAGTCAAGCCCCTCGCGAATGATTGATGTTATGTGTAGGGACGGAAGCCATTGAGTAGCCATTGCGGAACCCGCCATCCATCCATCAATCAATTCAACAATCCAGTAGACGTCCTTCGGCTCGCCCTGCACCGAAATTGCCATGCAACTGCCACACACTGCCACGCCTCCACAAGGACAACGTGGTCAGCAGAGCCGCTCGCCGTCCCCTTTGGCCCCTGCGACTCTACCAAGTCTCCAGGAGCGGCTGCTGCAGCAGTGTCAAGAGCTCCCTGGCTTGGCTGGACGACCAAGCATCCGCCATGATGAGACCTCCAGTCCAGCGGCTTTCCGCGGAGAGCAACTGAACAACTCGACCGCAATGCTCTCACTCTCCCCAAAAGACGAGCCCACTGTGTTGCCTGCGAGCCACTCCCCGTCGTCCCGCTCGGAGTCTTCGTCCACGTTTTCAAGCTCTTCACCACGTGATTCGGATGCTGATGGGAAGCGCAAGCGTCCTCGCTTCCTGGGAGACATCGACCGGCGGATCATCATCCAGCGTCTCGAGAATGGCGAGAAGCAGGCCGATCTGGCTCGTGAGTTTGGTGTGACACGAGCTGCAATCTGCCACATTAACAAGAACAGAGAGGAGATCCTCACGCGCTTTGACATCCTGGCCAAGTCGCCACAAGGACGGTACGATGATGCAATTGGTGTCTTCTCCATGGCAGCGGAATGGAGGGCTGATTGATACTGTGCGTACAGCCAAATGATCGAGAACTACGTGCGCTCGCCCCACTTCTCGACGAGTGTCCGTGAGATCCGCACGCCTAGCGTGTCCGTGCTCCTGACGCGTCTGGGCGACATGAGCTTTTCACCGGCTGCCTTCAAGTCCACTGCTGACCGTCTCATGAGGTGTGTGCTTGCCCGCTGGCATGCTTGATTATTGGATCTGACGACGGTTCCGTGTGGTAGAATTCTCCTTGAAGAGGCTCTCGTGAGCTTTGGTACCAAGCCTATTGGCGTTGAGGACATCATGGGTCTCAGCTACGAAGGCAAGGCGTACGAACGCCAGCCAATCGCCGTGTCGGTGGCAGGCGAAGGCCGTCCGCTCTTCGACTCTTTCGCTGCGATGGAGCCGAGTGCGTTCCGTGGATTTGTCCATTTTGAGGGTCGTAGCAACACGTGTCGACTGGAGTTACCTGGCAACGCGAGTGAAGCCAACGTGCTCGTGCTGCAAGTCGCCCTCACGAATGCCGACGCCATGAACGTCATCATCAACGCACTCAAGGCGAAAGGCGTCGCACCATCACGCGTCTGCGTCGTTTGCGTGACGGCGACGGCCGATGCGATCACGAGCTTCGCAAGCCGCCACCGAGGTACGCTGTCATTCTTCTAGACCCACTCTTTCTGCATTTACTGACGACGCTCACGTGAGATGCAGATGTGAGACTCGTGACAGCTACGATTGACGCGGATGTCGAAGCTCCACGGCTCGCGAGTTTCGGCGAACAATACGCCAAGGCGCAAACCCAGACTTGCTAGTGCAAACCCCCAGCTACAAGCATCCACCTACTTTGCAGAGCCATCTCAAGTTTACGTACTACTAGTGCTGCTTTCTTCTCTCCGATCTCCTCGTGCCGCGAACGGAAGCAGATACAATCAATTCGTGTGTATAGTCGACTTCCTCGCTGGAATGACAGGAATGGAATACAATGAGCATTGGCTTGCTACGTCCTCAATAAACACATGCGCAAGGCACATGAGCCAAACCTCTGACAAGCCACATATTGATACAGCAGAGCAGCACTCGCCTAACCACCAGACACGACAACTTT
Organism: Pythium sukuiense; assembly: GCA_023334995.1. Taxonomy (NCBI): domain Eukaryota; phylum Oomycota; class Peronosporomycetes; order Pythiales; family Pythiaceae; genus Pythium; species Pythium sukuiense. Next base: position 23,592 of record JAADVL010000481.1, read on the forward strand.
GCAACACTCGACAGTCTCATCAAGTCACGAGACTTTGGCGAGAATGCCACCAACCGAACGCGATGCGTTTACACTATCGGATGTTCCATAGATGGTCGCTTCCGATCCTCACAGCATGCGCCTGGTTATGCACGAAAAAGCGAACACCCGTAGTTCGAAAAGGCAGCCAGGCCCGAGGAGCTCGCGTGTTCAGCACGGCACTGAACGTGTGCCCATCAACGACGTGACCTCGTTGATGGGCACGAGCGTTGAACGGGGTACCTGTAGCGGTTGCGCGTCCTGTATTGCAGATCCAATAAGTATAAACACAGGTGGTTGGGCCCCCTTCAGTGTGCCAGTGGCAGCCGTGGAGAAACGCGTAGAGATATTCGCCGAGATGGCCAAATGCGTTTACAGTGTTGTAATCCACAATACAATTAGACCTCTTCTCAAAAGATGAGGTCTGCGCGAGTAAGAGTGGGATGCGCTGTAGTATAGTGCGTGTGAACGCATCGAGCTTACGAGCACACAAGCTGTGCATCATCACGATGATCATGAAGGACTCGTTCAGTTGTCCGACTTGTCGCGATGAATGAATGCGCACTGGATTGCTGGGGTTGGCTCGTCTACCGTGGCTCACGTGAGTTCTGGCTCTACTTGCAGAGGGCAGAGCCAGAAGCCTTCAAAGTCTATAAAGTACCGTACGTGACGGGTGCAGTGCAGATCTAATGTACTGTACTTGTCGGAGAGCACCGTGCCATCAATCACCAGTGCCATTGGCGCATACAACGGATATCGCACAGACCCCCCCCCCCACCACCCCCA